>SNQJ01S0049431.1:51346-67565 GCA_010110895.2 Picea sitchensis | reverse complement strand
GTTACTAAGTTAGTACTAGTTGTATGATTGAATTTGTATCATCATCATGTAACTGTTTACAGTTTAATTATTTCATTTTTGCATGTGTAATTCATAATTTAAATTTATATATATATATATAATAACGTGTCCTCTGTGTCCTATTTCCAGGGGTCGTCGTGCCCGTGTTGGATACTCGTATTTCCGTGTCCTCCGTGTCTCGTGTCCCCGTGTCAGATGACTTAGCTAGTGATAGATAGCTTATCTCTTGCATCATTTACTTGACTTTTAGCATCTTGTTAGCATCTTTAACAATCATGTACTTGCTGATATATATCTTTGTTGACTACTGCAAATAGGGACAACAAGCTTAACTTGCTTGTCCACTTAACTTTAAGCTTGGATACTCATCTTATCTTCTGCAGTTACTCAAGTTTTTTGGCAACTATTAACCACTTTTGAGACTCATTTCCAAGCTATCTTCACTAAGTATCTTGACCTATAGGGGCATCACTTCCATCATCCACTTTTCGTCTCATTTCCCCCTAGGGTCACCCGGGATTGCCCCCTTGTGTTGGATTTATTCTTCACTAAAGCGAGGTGAGGGCTTACCTACGGTGACAATGGGTAGATTCTCCCACCGTTATTGCCATCCCGTGGATTGGGTCAGGCTTTTCCCAACCAACAGTTTGTGCGATAACAAGGCCAAAGTGTAGCAATCCTTTTAGGAATGCACCACTAAATCCCATAGATCNCCTACGGTGACAATGGGTAGATTCTCCCACCGTTATTGCCATCCCGTGGATTGGGTCAGGCTTTTCCCAACCAACAGTTTGTGCGATAACAAGGCCAAAGTGTAGCAATCCTTTTAGGAATGCACCACTAAATCCCATAGATCTTGCCAAAAGAAGATGCCCTTCTTACTCCATCGACAAGCCTGGAAACACGAGAGCTTTGCAATACAAGAGCCCTGCAACCTCCAACAAAAAATAGATCATCTTGCCAAATCCCAACCTGTTCTACTGCTTGCTTTATTCCATCTTACCAAACCCACTACTATCTTCCAAGCTGTTCTATTTACTCACATATTTGGTCATCAAGAACATAGTGTTCTTCTTTTGGCCATAATAATTGATTGTGCTTATGAAATGGGGCCATGAAATGAAAGAGACGTTGATGCTTAACACTGGATGATTATGGTAATTTGTCCAACCATTCACACTCCATGATGCCTATAATAGCATCATCACCTTTTCAAGACATGCTTTTTCCTTGTCAACCAAAATTGTTCGTAGCTTCTCATAACCTGATGGCTTATAGCCTGTTGGCCCTTCATAGATAACACAAAACATTTGTTTAAAATAAAGTGAATGGGTTGTGTTGCCGTCCTAATACACACCTACAAACGTGGAGATGTCTCCAACTCACTTGGTATGTCCTTGGAGGTACAAACTTGAATCTAGACCCACTGTCACCTTATTCTGGACTCCTTCCGTCTAGGCTCACTCATAGGAAAGCCCAGGGGGGTAAACCCTATTAAACTATGTGAAAGTTTATTTTAGTTCTAGGTGTTAATTTAGTTATTTAATTAAGAGAACCCAACCCAATGACAAGCAACAAATGCAAATGTGCAGTTCCTTTAATGACAAGCAAACCCTTTATTTGTAAATAAAAAATTAGACCAGTGCCTAAAGATTACCCAAAAATTGATTTAATGAAATAGACAACAAATATAGAATTATACAAGAATGAAACAATGTTATGAAATAAGTAACTTTACACTTAGACCAATTATGTTCAAATAAATAAAGAATGCTCGAAGTAAAGAATGCTTTAAAACAAGTAAATATCCACAGTTAAAGATTTTGCTGGAAAGTAGATTGCTTGAAAAAGTAACTTGCTTGAAAGGTGAATTGCAAACTTGAAAAGCAAATGTTGTGAAATGTGTGTAGGTTGATTTTAGCAAGTTTTAGGTCTCTCTTGAATTAAGGGGGAGATTAAGTGTGAAAGATACACGCCTACACTATGTGTCTACCCCAAGTCCTTATCCCTTCAACCAAAAGGAAGTGTTGGGTGCTCAATAAGAAGAACAAACAAGGTTCTTCCCTAGCTCGACAGGTCAAATCCATAATGCTTGGGCGCTCAACAAGGAGGACACGTAGTGTCGTGAAACCGTCCCCGACTTCAACCCCTTCTAGCCTCCCAAGTCACCTTTTTTGGTGGTAGAAGCAATAATAAATTGGGTGGCTAATTAATCTAGCCTCTCAATCCTTTGCCTTTTCTTAGTTACCCAAGATCCACAAAGTGGCAAGGGGAGGGAATACGGGGTACCAATTTGATTACTTTACAACAAGTTAAAACTTAAACTAGCCTTCATGATATTGCATGGATGACAAAGCCAAACACTATGCAAGGTGTGGGCGAAATAAAATAAATTAAATGACTTGAAATTAAAATAACAACCTCACAACTATGGCACAAGATGGAGGACAAACCTACCGGTTTTAGCCAAGGTGGGTAAATAAAAACAAAACAAAAACTTAAATTTAAATCTAGCCTTTACGATATTGCATGGATGATAAAGCCAATCACTATGCAAGGTGTGAGCAAAACACTAAAACTAATTTACAGATTTTAGATTTGGGAAATGAGATAAAGAATGCAAGCCCAAGAGACTCTCTTGGGCTACTTACAATGCTTAAAAGGTGAAATAGAGAAGAGGGTTTGGCACCAAAACTCTTGGAGGCTTCCTTGAGTCTTTTGGGGCCAAAAATATGCAAAAATTCTCCTTAAACCTGCAAAAACCTGCAAACAACAACAAACTATTCTTGCTGGAAATTACTAAAAATGATTTGAAACAAGTTGTTTTTTGATAGCACAATATATATAAATTATTTAATAAAATTTCTGAACTTAAAAAGAGAGATTAGATTGCAATTTTAGATGAGAATAATGCTAGAAATTGATAGATATATGGCTGGAAATGAAAATAGAAAATGTAAGAAGCTTTAGATGGCTGAAAAAATGAATTTCCAGATCTGAAATCCACTCCAAGCCTTTGGTAACCTGTAGATTTTGTAAATCCTTGCTACAATATACAATAAGAAGGTGAGTATATCCTAGTGGCTTGCAAAATACTTTCCAAACCTAAAAGAAATAACCCACAAAGATTAATAACAATACTACTACTAATCTATCCCAAGCAAAATACTTTGCTTGGGTCTCCAAGTGAAATAATGCAAGTAAAGAAATACAACAAAAATAATTGTAGCAATATTACCTCATAAACACACAACACAATGGCGCCAAGAATACTCCAAGAGACACAAAAGATCCTCCAAAGCTTCTATTTTATTATCCAAGAAAATATTGCCCAATGGCACCAAGAATCATGAGAGAAAATGGGAGAGGATGAGATAGAGATGGGAGAGATTTTGGCATAGTAGAGTTACTGTGAGAACATATCTGAAAATGAGGAGGGGGAGGCTTTCTTTTATATGAGGGAGAGAGAAAAAACCCCTCTTGGATGAGTTACAAGTGTCACCCATCCAAGAGAGAGAGAACAAGTCAAGTAAGAGACACTTTTAGGGTTTTGGTAGTGAGTTAGGGTTTGAGGGTTGACATGGGAAGGGGGAAAACCCCTTTACCTTTATTCAAACATGAAGTTAGGTTGTAGGAAAGGTTCACTTAAGGTTTTGGCACCTTACTCACTTTAATTTTTATTTTCCTATAAGTTCATGAGCAAGGGGGGCACACTTTTCACTAGGGATACACACTTTTGGTTGTTGGCTTAGCATGGGGGGGTCTTCTAAGTGGATTTTCACTTTTCCAACTTAGGAAATACATTAGGAAAAATTTCCCCACTTTCTCTCATGACTTTAGTCATTTTTACAAAATTTGGCTTTTTTACCTTAGCCAATTAAATGCTGACTTTTGACTAACTTGGACTCTTGATGGACAATGACCTAGCAAAACTTGTCCAACTGAACTGAAACTTGGTCCAAGGGTGTAGGGGGTCATTTGCCATTTGATTTGAGTACTCACACCCCTATACACAATTCATAAGGACCAAATTTTTACATTTTACATCAAAAATAATTAAAAATAACCAGTTTACGGAAATTTTAATTATTAAAAAATCCTAACAAAACTTAACGGAATTCCGCAAGACTCTAGGAGATGTCTAGCATGGTCATTTACAATACTTCTAAACTTTAGTCACCCCTTAGGCTCGATCATTAGAACGCCTTTCACCACTTTGGAGGATTTTGTGAGTGAAAACTTAAGGATAATTAAAATTGTCTCGTAGGAAAGATAAATTACCTCAGGTATAAAAACACTCGATGAAAGGACTTCCCTAATGATAAAGTCCTAGGCAACTAACTAAAAATCGACCCATGCTAACATATTACATTATTATCCTACGCAGGGGAGCAGACATTCCGAGTACATAGAAAGACGTGTTGGGGGGAAAAATGCCCTACTGAGTCGTAAGTCTTCAAAATATGTTGTACCACAAGGTACATAGCTTCATGGTACATGACGTTAACCCCTAGTCGAAATAGGTGATCAATAGGCTGCATTAAAAGTAATGGCACATGGAAGAAAAAAATCTTCTTATTGCAAGATTCATCATTAGGGTGTGATATTTTCTTCTTGGGTACTAAACCATTAGCCCTTTCTTGCTCCCTTTGTGCTTCAAGCAATTTGTCCACTAGTCTAATAAAAACCTATTTTTCAGAATTTTCATGAAATGGGCTCTAACTCTTGTATAGGTGCATTTCCAAAGTGAAGGACAAAGCTTGTATATGATTTCTCTTATGTACCCCCTGGACCCTTGAGTCCCTTTGTCCTCTCAACATATTTTCACAATGTATAGTGAGGATTTATTGAAGCTATGGTAGAGAAATTTGAGTGAAGAAGAAAAATAGAGTTTTGAAAATGAAATTTGAAGATTGAAGAATGCTGAAAATGCTGAGAAAAGAACCTTGTAGTTGAATATCTGAACACTAGATGCAGTTGAACGCTTAATCTGTTCAATCTCTTCTGCTGTCCATGTATTCCCTGCGATTAAAATGGCACAAAAAACCCTAATCTTTGTGTTCTCTGCTAGACTGTTTGTCTCTTCAAGCCATGAATGAAATTTGCAAATGGGTTATGTTTTAGGGTTGTTGGTTCACAAAGCAGGCTTGCAAGTGGTTGATTAGGGTTTTCAAGCTTGGGCCCACATTCTTGTAATTTCATTTTTATGCTTTCTTTTTGTCAAAAGAAATTGGATTTTTTGGGGTTTATCAGTTATGCACACTGGCTTACTCAATTTCGAGGGTAATTATACCCATTTTAGGGTATATACCCTAAAAGCAGCATGGCTGTACCCAATACGTGTACTGGGTATGGGGCATACATGCCAGTTCCTGTTTTGCATACCTTGGGTCTAGGTATGTGTACCCCTACAACATAGTTCCAAAGCCAGTTTCCAMAAAATATTATTTTCCTCAAGGAGTTGCAAACATATATTCACAAATCTTAGGAGCTTGTCACCAATATTTATGAAGAGCCCAAAGTGCTCTGAATGGGTTTGATTTCCCATGTAACCAAACTTTTATTTAGATGAGGAGCTAAAATTAAAAGTATGTCTACAGCTCTACTCTTGTTCTTAATCTTGGGAATAAAAACAGGGGGCTTCAAATCATATGACCTGACAAGTTCTTAATGTAGTCTCAATCTCTTTGACTTTTTGCATGCAAGAATAACTCAATGTCTATCGTTTGTTTTCAATTCATCTCACCGTTTCTTTTTTGCAAATTAGAGAAGACATGCATAGTCCATGAGATTTCTTTAATCCCTGGCCAAATGTGCAGTTCAAACTTTGTGCCTTCTTCATCTAAAGCTTATATTTGACTTGGAGCCATCTGGGGTGATCAAGAAGAATTTTGGGCAATCTCTCTGCTCTGTGTTGCTTGATATGTATTTACTATTCTTCACTTACTAGGTGGATAGAGCTCATGATTAGAGTTCAAAGCTCTGATTGGGTGTGCACTTTTAGTCACAATCTTTGTCCAAGTGCGATCTTGGTCTGTGGGAGGAGATCATATAGCTTTAGAGGCAAAAGTTGCCTAACCATTTTGCATAAGGGGATAATCTTTTTATATTTTATCTAGTTTATTGAAAGTTGTACCTCGATTTGGGATTTTTAAAATATTTTTGCTCCTAGGACACAATTCTTTTATTGGGTCTAAGGTATAGTACTGTTCCAAGGCTAGTGGCAAACAAGCTCTTGAACTATTGAAGAAGTTTCCTTTGGTGCTTTAGAAAGTCCCAAAACTGAAGTTACCTTTGGCTAGCTGGCAAATTCAACCCAAACAAAGTAATACGGGGAAGCAGACTTGTCAATTTCAATGCCATAATTCCCTCTGTTAAACACATATCCAAAGTTCAAACACATACAAGGTTACTGTTAATACTAAATAATAGCTGTAGAAGCAGAATGATGATAAAAAAACTCTAGCAAGGTTTGAATCCAGTAACTTTTTTCCCATGTATTTTGCGACTCTTATTAGCTTATGATTATAACATATTTTTTGAGCATGTTCTCCCAAAAAGAGACTAACTTGGTTAGAGGAAGCTAAGTGCTCAGAAACATTAAGCTATGAGATTGATAGTAAAATCTGGCACAGAGAATTTACGTCACTGAGGACATTGAAAATGAATACTTGTGTTTGGTTTTATGTTGTCAGTATTGCTCCAATTTCCAATTACAGTTTGTAAATTGATTTTGAGAAGCAATATAGCTATGCCATATGGTAGAGAATGACCTCAGTAGTGGAGTTCATAGGTGTTGACCAATTGTAACTTGTAAGTGATGAGTTGGAATAATCATGTATGGAATCAGATTGGGTCTATGGAAGATGTGCAAAAATAAATAGTCCGACCTTTGCCTAGTGGTTCTAAGTTCTAACAAGATGCATCCATAATCACGAACCTAGTTATTATGTCCATTAAAAAAAATACAAAAAACATGTTAAGCAAATATTCTTGGATCTGGAAATGCGAGAAAAATACAGGATTCATAAATCAGAAACAGGAACTCCTGGAAACGCAACTCCCCCAAAATGGGTATGTGGGGGGGAACATGGTATACATATATTTGTGTGTGTAGTTTTTTTTTTTAAATAGCGCATTATCTTGCAAGAAAGTGAGAATGATAAGTTAATTTGTAGGTAGGTTTAGAAACTAATCAGAGGTTAATCTTCCCTCATTTTTCTTACATTAAAGTTTTTTAGATTTCCTATGAGTCCCACGCACCTCATGGGCACTTGGATGTTTCCGAGGTGTTTCCGAGTTTCCACGAGTTTCCGGTACTGTTATGTGGGCAGTTTAGGAGTTTTGTGCAACAGAGATAAAATTGTCATCTATACAAAGTTACATTCTGTAATTAACGAAAATTGTACCCTATCTGAAAGGTGCCAGCTGAAGATGCAAAAATCATAGCTGAATACATGCCAAAGAGAAAACAGAAGAAACAAGCCACCATATGACAATGCGAGAATATTCACCATACATAAATGTGTGAAGAAGAGAAAAAGTTGTTCAAGAAGTTCACTGGGGTAAAGTTAGGGAATTAAAATCAGTGTTAGAATTTGTATGAAAACTGCGGAATTAAAATCAGTGTTAAAATTTGTATGAAAACTGCAGACTTTCCCCTATTTAGTCTTGAGTTATCATGGATTATGAAAGGTAAAACAAACATAGAAATATGCATTTCAAATTATCTGTGCATATCTAATCATCAATACAGTGAAGTGAAAGAAATCTGTAGTAGGTGTATTTTTGTAAGAAATATGCTTATTTGGTTCAAGGTTTCAAATTGTAACAGCAGCTCATCTTAAGTGGGTTGTTTGTAATTGTTCTTAG
The DNA here is from genome assembly GCA_010110895.2 of Picea sitchensis. Lineage (NCBI taxonomy): Eukaryota > Viridiplantae > Streptophyta > Pinopsida > Pinales > Pinaceae > Picea > Picea sitchensis. The sequence goes on along the minus strand of SNQJ01S0049431.1, from coordinate 59,672 downwards.
TGATGAAATAATGTTATTTTTGGCTTTGTTTTCAAGGATATTGTGATATTTGCAATTTAAAGATTATTGAAATTGATCCAATGCAACCCTCATGCAGCTGCATATTGGGGATGGTGTGGATATGGTAAAAGAAATGACAAATATTTCAAAGTCATCCACTATAAATGGCATTCCCTTGAGAGCTGAGATTCCTACAACTTTAGCTAGGGAAAACGAATGTCGCAAAGGAACTGAAGATAACAATGGAGTGCAAGTTCTTATTATTGATGCAGACTCTGATGACCCCGGGTTAGTGATGATCACTTTTGTATTTGTGTTTGTGTAAAAGCATAGACAATTGCTTCAGTAGTTTATTCTTAAATTTTAATTGCTAATTTTAGAGATTATAATAAATCCATTGAATAGGGGTCTTCATCTGAACTCTGGTAATTGTCTTCCTTTTTTTTGGTTGACCCAAATATTAAGAGAGTTTCAAAGTCACTTTGGGGGCTTCTAATCGTTCTAGTGCTTAACCAGTTTTCTCTAATTTGGTAATAGGTATTATTGAGTTCTTATGTTTCTGGCTTCTCGTGATTTACATTCTGCAAAATTAGAAATTACGTTATTTGGCTTCTGGTGCTTCCCATGCTACAAAGCATGTTTATACTTGTATCTTTTGATATAATATGCAGCACTGGCTTGACATGCCCGCATTCAAATTTTGTGGAAGAATCCTTTCTAAAAAATGCCAAAGAGTCTCTTGTTGCTGGAGGAATTCTCATTCTCAATTTGGTTTCACGTTCAACAGCTGTTCATGAGATGGTTGTTTCAAGAATGCAAATGGTATGTCCTAAACTTACTTATTCATATTCTGTAATCTTGTGTCCTTTCTTGTGACAGATCTAAGAGTTGATAGTGCAGGTATTTGAACAACTCTTCAGCCTTGAAATAGAGGAGGACGTGAATAAGATTTTGTTTGCGCTACCTAAGAAAGGCCATATCAGCAATGATGGGCTACTAGAAGCAGTGATTAGGCTCGAGAAGCTTTTGACAAGCTCCACTCCTTGGGGAAATGGTCCAAATATCAAAGAATATGTGAGAAAAATGAAGTGCTTGAAGTAGTGGGATTGAATTATCTCCATCCTAGTCATATATAAATTATGAAATCGATTGGACAATTGGTTTCTGATCTGATTTTGGAAAGCATAGCAGATTGGAGGGGTATTCATCTGGTTGATCACATTCTTTGTCTTTTTTTGTGACCAGCATTAAGATGATTGAATTGGTACAATGAGCATTGCAGGTTAGTTTGTGCTCACCAAAAGGCCTCCTTTTGTGACTGTTATTAATGGCAAGGCCATGGCATTTGCCAAAGAAGCTGTTTCTTCATGCATTTAATCTGCTCAACTCTGACTGGCAGACAATTTTGATTGCTGCAGTCTCTTGCTGATGCCTGGATTTGTTGTCAGGCTCTATGGTAATTCTGGTATCCAAGCATATGATCAGTAAGTCTCAATGATGCTTTGCCTGTGCTTTGAAATATAATGTCTGATGGGGTCTGGGACATCTCTAAACTATTCAGTTGAGAGGATTCTATGCTAATGTCAATATAATTTTTTGGCTAGGCTACAAGTGGTTAGAATGCTTTCTTAATACCCAACATGCATGTTCTTTTATGTCGTTGCTAAGAACAAACTTTACTTTCACAGCTACCCTTCCTGCAAGGAAAGAAACTCTTGTATAATTTTTTACTTTACTGTAGCATTCTTGACCTTACTTCTTTCGATGTCTTTGTAAGATCCACATGGTGCAGTTGCATATCTGATAAGCCTTACTCAATGAGGTAAGGCCTTTCTATCTTTGACTTCCTTTTTAGCAATTCATCAACATCTTTGGGCTTTGGCTTCATCTAATATTTCTCAATCAAGAGTAATTGCATCTTTAACTACTAGGTGTGGAAATTATATCTCGTGAATTTTTCAACAACTGAAAATAATGCCATTGTTCCCACTTATTAAATATCTGCATAGTAGCACGGGTGCCACTCCTGGGAGTAGGGGAGGCGATAGAGTCTTATCCCTGCTCCTGCGAGCTTTGGAGCTTGTGGAAGACACTCCCTATTTTTGGGAGCTTCTTTGGGAGCTTGAGCTTTGGCTTCATGTCATCTTTCTCAATCAAAAGTAATTGTATCTTTACCTACCAGGTATGCAAATGATATCTTGTGAATTTTTCAACAACTGCAACTAATGTCATTGCTCCAACTCATTAAATATCTACACAGTAGCACGGGTGCCATTCTCGGGAGAAGAGGATCCCATACCTGTCTTTTCCCCGCTCTTGGAAGCTTTGAAGCTTGTGGGAAGTGCTCCCTTTATTGGGAGCTTGGATTGGGTGCCCCCTCTTTTTGGGAGCTTGTTGAAACTTCCTGTTTGTCTAGGAGCTTCCAGAAGCTCCTGACCATGTGGGGCTTGAAATGCTAAGGAGAAATGCCAAAAATCAATTGAATCATCATTGCTAGAAGCTCCTCGAGAGGGAGGGAGCTTCTGCAAGGTCCTGAGCATGTGGGGCTTGAAATCCTAAGAAAAGATGCCAAAATCAATTTAATCATTGTTGTTTTTCATGCCAAAAAACAACAAAAGTTAGAAACAATCAATTGAATCTATCAATCATGCCATTTTTATTTTTTTCAAAGTTATACGAATTAAGAGAGCTCACCACTCTTAGCTATTTAGATTGTTGACACTCAAAATATAAGTTGCCAGTGTGCTTAAGTGATTAAGCATGGATCTTTCTACACTAGTAATAAGATATTGAACAACTCTAATTCATGTCCTAAATGCTTATAGCTAGCTAATGTTACTCTTATTAATTGATATAACAATTTAGTATTATAGACAATATCAAAGTCAAATTATTAAAGATTTTAAAAGTTTCATGTTAGTTGAAATAACCTAGTTCATTCACATGACAAATATATACTGGTTACCATCTAAAAAATGCAAAGGCACCCTAGTACTAACCACCCTTGAGAGCAATAATAGAGCTGAAGTGTTGGAACAAAGGATTAAAAAAATATTGAATCTCTTGGTTTATGAAGCTATTGGTGGTTTGTGTATCTATAGGTATGCAAATTGCTTTAACAAACTCACACAACATGATGAAGTTTTGGGTCAAATTTACAAAAAAAATTATGGCACTAAATATATATTATATATAATCATGTGTAGTTAGTAAAGGTTTGATTCAATGTCACACAAACCCAATCTATGTATATCTAAACATGGACCTAGGGGTGTGAGTAAATTTAAAAGGATTGAACATGTGACCACTCCTAGAGGCCTAAAAGGCCAAAGCAATGTAAGTTACAAAATTACTCAATTACATTCAATTTCAATTTTTAAAATTTTCCTCTATATTTTTCATTTTAAAAATATTTTTCGACATATATTATTGTCACTTCCAACCTGTTGTTTTCTGTAAATTTGGGCGAAGCTTCTATTTGTATTGAACAATCATACTGGCATACCCAATGTACCTGTTGATTGCCTCTTCAACTAGGGGGTCAACACCATGTACCATGAAGATATGCATTAACAGATGCAAACATGTCGAAGACTTATTTGTTCTACATGGCATTTTTTTTGCTCCAGCACACAGTTTTGTAAGCGGGATTTTTGCACCCCTGCGCAGGTTTATAATGTAATAGGTCTACATGGATCATGTTAGGTCAGTTGCCTTAGGGTTTTTTCATCAGGAGAGTTCCTTTCACTGAGTGTTTTTATTCTCAGGAAGTTAATGTGGCCTGTTGCCACCTTATACACACCTGAGAGACGTGGAAGAAATCTTCAATCCACTCGGTGTGTTGAGAGTTAAGGTGTTGTCACCTAATCCTCAACTCCTCCGTCTAGGCCAACTCCTAGCGAAGCCAAGGGGGGGTAGTCCCTAACAAATATACTAAGGCTTTAAAATAATCTAAGTACATAAATGAAATCTAGGAGTTTATTATTCTTTTAAACCATCAACCATAAACTGATAAAACATGAAGTAAACATTCACCACGATATATAATCAAATAAGCATATACTTGCATCAAAAGGATACCGAGAAACAATTGTTAGATGCAAGTTTAATTCAAATCAAATAGATAACCAAATTTGAAATGAAGCCTGTGGCTTTGCTGAGTGTGAAAATTGAGACCAGTGCCTTAAAGTGAATTGTGGGCAATGTAGTTCGCGTGTTTTATTAGGATAAATTGATGTTCAGTTAATGAAATGGTTTGGGCCTCCTTGTAGGATAACTCTTTGTTTGGAAACTTGTGGAGAGCTTTACCGAAACCCAATGGTCTCACCAGTAAAACTCATTCAAAGTGTTGGATGTCTAAAACGAGTGGGAAGCCAGGTCCCGAGAGGGCCCGCCTTACTTTGCAGGTCACTTCAATGCGTTTTCCCGCGCATTAAGTTAACTACTTTAGAGGTTGTCCTAATTAAACTATCAACCACTGACCAACACAGCGTGTATGAAACTTACTTCAAACAGATCGAGACTAGCTCGCAACTGGAAGGGTCAGGAACCACACTGTGAGTTGAAGGGAATTTGTTTATTTTATAACAAGAAAATAAATGACTGAATTAAAATGTGAGACTAATTACTAATCCACACTGACCAGGCCTCTTGCGAGGAGTTGAGGGGATGGTTTATTTGCCAAATTGAAATTGCGAAAAATAAAGCTAATCTAGCAATTAGTGTTTTGCTTTGCAAAAATGAAAAATTAATTTACACTGATTGCAGTGCTTTGTGATGGATTAAAGATTACTTTAGCTTACTTAAATTATACAAAATCAAATCTAAGTTAAAACTTGCAAAAATTGACACCACCACTGAAACACCGTTCCCCTAGGGGGAATGAAAAACGAGAGCTTGTAGTCCCACTTATTTTATTAAAGATTTGCACGAGACTTTATGGAAGTGACTTGTGACCATTCATTAGTGGGGTTACAAGTCTTTACAATGCTTTACAAAGGTTTAATAAGTAAAATAGGTGCTCCCAGGGGTCTCAGATGCTCCTAATCCGCCCAAAACGGACATAGTTTCTTCCTATCTGTTCGTCAACCTGCACAAAACAACGAACAAATGATAACAAAAGATGCCCAAAAACACTTTGGAAGTGTCTTGAGTTATTAGTAAAAATCTACAAAAATTTTTAAGTTAAATTCTACAACATTCGGCAAAAATGAACTAATAAACTCAAGCTAGAAAACTAGTTTCCTTAGGGTCTTTTGTGGCTGTTCTAAAACAAAAATATTTAGACACTTAGATGCTAGATTGAACAATGAAAACACTTGGAAAATATTAGCCTCTAACCCTCTAAAAAATTCAGAAAATTTTAGAGCAAAATGATTATCTTCCTATGCTAGATCTAGATTCTTAGGATAACAATTATAAAGAAAAAAAATCAGATCTAGGCTACCACTTGCATGCATGAAAAAACTTATGATTTAGCTAAACAAACTAGATATAAACATGCTTGCATATATATAAATGTAACCAATGAATTTTGCTTTTCAAGAGAAGGAGAGAAAGAGCAAACTTGTGCTTGGAATGTGTTGGGCAATGGAGTCCTTCTTGATGGATTGTGGAGGGATCTTCTTCAAAGACTTGGAAGAAAGGGGGAGTCAAACTAGATCATCTGATTCTCCAAGTTGAGGTATCAATCACTTCGGTTGCCTACAAAAGGGGCTAGAAAATGGTATTACCTACAAGAGAGATCTTACAACACAATATGTTAAACCAAACAAATATAGCATCTAAAACCACTCAAGTACATAAATAACAAGACAACTAATCAAACTAGCTTAATAATCTTACCCTATTGAGTAATAGTACTCCTATAAGGCCACACTAACCAAAATATCAAAGGAATAAACAACAAAATGATATCACCTCATACATATAGCATCCACACACTTGGCCAATCCACCAATTTGACCTCCAAAGTTTTCTTTTTATTCCAAATATGAGAAAGAGTGTTACAATAGCAATAGTACACAAGTGATTTTTTCCCAAGCTCCAACTAGCTAACAATGGGAGAGAGCGCTTTTATTTATACAAGTTTGGGTGGAGTTCCCAATGAGGAGGGTGCACCATGTGGAGGAGAAGGGCGCACCAATTGTCAAGAGTGAGCTGCCAAGTCTGGGACGAGGGGTTGCCACCTCTCCCATATCCAATACACATGTCCAACCAAAAGATTTGGAGCATAAGGGCACACCACCTCTCAATATTGTGGGCTGCCACCTCAAGGGCGCGCCACCTCTCCAAGAGGGGCACACTTCCCAATATGCACATGTTCAAAACCAACTCACCTATGCCCCACTTCAAAGCTTTGACCAATGAGAGTCTTCCTCTTGATGCCACATAGCCTTTTGGGATTTGACTTCAACTCAAACATGTCCCCACATGTTCTTTTATTTTTGCCTTTACTGATTTTTTTATTGATTTTATTTGACTTTTTTGGGTTTTTGGGAGTAAAATTAATTTTAAGTGATTAAAATCACTAATTTTACTCAAACAAGTGGGTACTTAGGTAATATGGGTGCTCTAGGTCCAAAAATGAGCATCCCCATGGCCTATTTAGTCCCCTAGTACCACTTTTTTAATATATCTTTATTTTTTAATTTAAAATTGTTGAATTTTGGCAATTTTTTAATTAACTGAAAAATTAAAAAAAAATCCCAGGGGGGACTTAGTACATTTCCATAAGACTCTAGGAGGATGTTTAACATGGTAATATACATTAGACACTAGGCTTAGATCCATGCTCAAGCCTAACCATGGACATATACTTCAACTCTGGAGGAATTGAGTGAAAAAACTCATAAATTATCTGAAAACGGAAAAATATAATTAGTAAGTGAAAAAACACTCTAGAGTATAACTCACGCTTAGGACTTGAGGTGGCTAAGACATTTTACAAGTTCATCATTCAACATCTCTTATTACAATTTTTTATGGAAATGTAACGAGAAAAAAGATGGTCTTTATGACTGACTGAACTTTTGAACTCTGAATTTTGAACAAATAATGTTCAATCTTTGGCGGCTCGCTGGAAGTCCACCCTAGTGTAACTTTGATGGATAACATTGGCTCCATATGGGGACGTGTGTTGGATCTTTTATTATTTTTAAAGGAAAGCGTACGAGAATCCAGAATCACATGACCTGCATTCACCGAAATTTTGTCAATAACATGTCCATATATAAAATCCAACACTAAACATGAGCTGCAGAAATAATATACATGTATATACAATTTTTTTTTTTGAGAAAGAAATAAACTATGTTCAACATAATTTAAACTATGTACAAAATTTAAACTATGTACAGAAAATAAACTATGTACAGAAAATAAATGAATTTAAAGTACAAAGGATAAGGTTTAGAGAATATGATACAATAGATGTCTTATGGACATCAGATGACTTCGTTGAAGAAGAGCTTGAGAAGTTGACCATTTACAAGTTGACCATTTACTGGTAGTGACAACTTCTCACCGTCCAATCTGCTTAGGACAAAAGAGTTATTTCTAGCTATATCCTGGATAATATAAGGCCCTGCCCATATACTGTCGAACTTGCCGTGGCTTCCTAGTTTTTCTCTCTGTTTGTCCCATAGGAGGACTGTATCACCTGCCTGGAAATCCCTCTGTCTTGAGGACTTATCAAAGGTTCTTTTTATCTTTTCCTGGTTTTTTATGCTTTGATCAAGGACTTTTCTTCTGTTTTCATCCAACTCAATTATCTGATCAATCCTGTTTTGATGAAAATCTTTGTCTAAGCCATACTTTTGGACAAACTGATACACTGAAAGTTTGAGGTGAACTGACAAAGTGACATCCAGGCCATAAACCAATTCGAAAGGACTCTTCCCCGTTGAACTCTTTTTCGTGATTCTGTCAGCCCAAAGTGCAAACTTGATCTTATTATCCCATGATCTCTTGTTATCCCCAACGGTTTTCTTGAGAATTGTCATCAAGTTCTTGTTACTAGACTCAGCAAGACCATTGCCTTGGGGATAATAATTTGATGAGTGAGATAATATAATGCCATATTTAAAGCAGAATGAGGATAATTCCGTAGAGCTGAAAGCTTTGGCATTATCGGTAGTTATTTTTGTTGGCACACCAAATCTAATGATGATTTTGTCTTCAAGAAAGTCCATGACCACTTTATCAGTTGCCGACTTGGTGGGTATAGCCTCTACCCACTTTGTGAAGTAATCAGTTGCTGTGATTTTCCAAGTATATCCATTACTTGAATTATCTTTAAACTGACCAATGAAATCAAGCCCCCACT
>SNQJ01S0049431.1:25562-36866 GCA_010110895.2 Picea sitchensis | reverse complement strand
GTATTCTATATTCTAACATTTAAATCATCATCAACAAATACACTCATCCATAGAAAATCATCAATAAAGCATGCCAACATCACAAGGCAATTTGCCTCAGTATCATGAAGTAAATTAAAACATGGAATTATATATTTTCTTCCACTCCGCGGAAATTGAAATTATATCAAATGCCTACTCTAATGTGTTCATGTTGGAGAGTGCAGAGGTGGAAACACAACTCACCCAACTCAAAGAAAAGGGAAAGATCCAAATTAATACTTATTATGGGTCATATGATCTACTTATCACATAGATGAAAATGAATGGTAGTTGTGCACTAACTACAATGTTCTCAATAAAATTAGAGTTGACAATTATCTCCTTCACAGGGTTGATGACATCATTGACTAGCTCCATGGTGCCAAATTTTTTACTAATATTAATTTAGGCATAGCTTTTAGATACATCCATCACTTGAAGTCTAATGACATATGGAAGACTATGTTCAAGCTATATGAATGGCTATTCAATGTTAGAAATGTCATCCACACCCAACAATGAAGTAATTTTCACCTAACAATTGAGTTAACAATTGTAACTGCAACTGCATGTAATTGCTAAGAAACTATACCATTGTTCCTTTTAATGTCTCCTCATTTTCCCACCTTCATGTAAGAGTTATGTAAGTAGTTCCATTTTGTGTGTTGTGTTTAACTGCTACTCAATTATTTCAAAGTTTGTTTTAGTACCTTTTTCATTTTCCACATGTTACCACACAAACTAACACCTTTGCTCAAAGTCCCAAAGATGGGTGCTGGCCTTGTGGAACTACGAGGTCGTCCATTGTCACCTCACCAACTCTCCTCTGCACTTAAGGCTAGGGTAAATGGAATCATAACCGAGGGGGGATTCCCTATGGGTTACTAATCTTAATGTGTGTAGTAAATAGTGGGAGTGTGAGAAAGTTTAGCAACATAAATTAAATGGAGAAATGAAAATGGAATTAATATGGTTGGAGTGGTGGATAAAAGGGAGATCAGTTCCTTCGATTGCTTGGGAAATGGGGTCATGTAAGTAATCTTAGAGGGCAGCTCTAAAGGAAAATTTGGTGGTAGCACACAATCAATTGATATGCAAACTACAAACCTAACTTGGTGTTTGATCTACAAGTGATATGGTGGAGAGGAGCTATAACAAATCCACTACTTGAAGCAAATTATAAAGGTGGCCCCTACCAAAGACTATCTACAGACACACCTAATCAAGTGATATAGGAAGTGTGATGTTTCTATCTTGAAAGTAAAGGATACAAAAAGGAGATAAGAGGGAGGAAAACCATTACCTTGTCCCTTTCAAATTAAGATGAAGCATTTTTCCTTGGCCCTTAAGTTTCCTTTAACATCCATACACCTACAAACAAATTTCCAATAGTAGCATAGAGAACTAATAGCCACTCATAAGAAACTATTTATACATCACTCTATTACTTGGACAAAACAAAGACATAAATACTCCAATATCTTGCAGATTCTTTTATTTACACTGGAGATCCTTCTCCAACCAATCCATCTTGCAAATGGAGAGAGAAAACACTTATATAGGTTTTATCTCTAACTCCTTATACAATAAAACATCAATTGTTTTCCTAGATCCATTAGTTTTCCTAGGAATAATCATAAAATAATCCTCTCTAACAAACTTCTTCCTAAAAGTAGAAAGAACTTGTTGAGATCCACAATTCCCTCCAAGGAGTTACAATAAAATAATCTAGGAAACAACTAACAAACTCCAACCACTAAGTCAACAGTAAATAAACAATGGAGTTAGTTGTAACAACCTCCCAAAATAGCTAATGAGTGGTTATAGATCCACTTTTCCCTTCTAGAAGAAATAAATAAATATTCCAACTCCTAGATCCATAAATCTTCTCAAAGAACATAATAGGCTTGCACCACAAATTTGGGAGAATTGGATAGATGGTCTATGTCTTGCCACATCATTAATGTTGAACGCTCTATTAAGTCGATTGACCATGTCGAATATTTGGCTTCTTCAAATCGAAAAGGAGCTCTATAACCCACAATTTTCCATTAGATGATGATCGCCCTTCATATATGCAATGATTTATTATATTTATATATTTTTTACCAAGGCAGCTCCCACATCTATACAAGGTCAAATTTTTAATTGGACTGCACTATTGGCTGGTCGGACAACATTTACATGAGTTGGAACCATAAACCACAACCCATTTTACATGATGGATACATGTATTGACCTCCATGGACACATCGAGCCATCGTATAAGACAAGAAAAAGGAAACGACTTCTTGCATTTACTCTATTTCTGTTGGAAATGATGTGCCACATTTAAATGTGGTGGCTTCATATGCATCAACAAAATTCCAAATCTTGGTAGTTGCATAAAATTGGTATGGCGGCTCCATCATGGCATCAATTTGTGGAACAACAAGTTTATAAAACACTTCACTAGCTTTGTTTGACCCTTTGATACCACGATGTCCATAATTTATAACCAAAGTATAACTTAAGAGGTTTCATAAGAGACTTCAAAAGACAAGGAAAAGGGTGTAGCCCCTTTTAGGGTGGCATCGCCCCATTATAGCGATCATCTCTAAGGAAACTTAGGTTGGTATTAAATCCCTTCACAATTTAATTTACGACCCTCTTTACATATGATATCACCTTGGTGTTCCCTTCTTATAATACATACTTCAGCTTTAACTTAGTGAAGGGGACAAGGGGGTGGCCCACGATGTCACTTTCATTTTTTTGTCATCATTTGAATGTATGGGTAAGTGAAGGGGGTGGCCCCTTTGTAACACATTTACCACTATGTAGACCACTTCCATGCCAATGGATAACACCAGCAAACAAACACCATTGTATCAATATCCTCCATATAATCATGCATTGAACCATGAAGCACAATCATCTAGTGAGTTGTAGTATGTAGCACCAAGGAAGATATCACCACCATCTAAGCATCAAGAATGCAACACCCACTCAACCAACACAACCAAATGTAAAATGAGTTATCATCATCAACAATCAACGCCAAGGAGCATGTGATCACCATGAAAGCAACCAAGGACACCACCAATTTCATCCACCTCATGATCCAACATGCTCAACCAAAATGCATCTCAATCCCATCATCATCCCTGCCAGTTACCCCTGAAAAACTTGTCATGTGATGATAATTACAGTTTACCACTAATGTGATGTGAGGGGTAACATATATCGCCTACTTGGGGACATGTTCTCTTTGGAGAAGAGTGCATGAGAAAACCCCTTTAAGCAAATGGAGTGTATATGGGTGGTCTATGTCTCATCTCATCCAACTTATTACATCAAAAATTTGCTTTGCAAGAAATACAAGCCACCAATGTCAAAGGTACAAAATTGCTCATAATAGAGAGTTTATTCATCCTAATGTCTTTCAAAGACTTATTCTTCCTACTCCTACTCTACATGAGAAAAATGCAAAGGATAGGTGTAATCATATTTCCAGTGTATCCACCCTAGCCTTTTATTTACATCAAGGAGTCTTCCCTTGTGTTTGGCTATGAACCAAAATAAGGAGACATTAAATATAAAATGATTATGATTACAAAAATTACATCATTACAAGACATGGCATCCAACTCATGAGGATGGATAGAAATACAAATACTATGCCAGTATTGGCATGTGCATTCACAAGCATAATCCACCCATTGTTGAAGAGAGTTGATATATGTTCCTGAAAATGAATATGGCATCTCCTCAACAATTTGTAAAACATCACATGTGTACCTCTATAAAGGAAAATTTACATGTATAACACAATTTACACCTTCAAGCAAATGAGGTGTGGGTTGCTCCAACATTAATCCATCATCAATCAAACATAAGGCTGGAGTATGAATGCAAAATTCATGAATAGGAGGATGAAAATCAATGTTACAAATATGAAGCTGAAAAATATGTTTTCTCAAACAAAAATCAGCCCCAAAGATGTATTCTTCAATTGAAAAGTGATGCATGAAAAGTGTGATAGGTGGAGGCATATATAGCTGAAAAAATTATGCAAAATTGCATCCCAATACCTGTCCCACATACTCCAAACATTCTGCATAATTTGTTGAAATTTATAGCTCCGGATGTTCTTTCATATAATAATGCCTGGTATGAAAGGGACATTAAAAATTCTCTCATGTAAATATCATTTTATAAAGGGGAAAGTGGTCATAACTTTATTTTATAAAGTGATTTTATATTTTTAAGTGAAAATGGCATTTTGTATTATTTAGTAACTTAAGGAGAAGTTAAATCATATCCTTTAATGATGAGAGTGGATCTCATTCATTAGATTAAAAGAAGTTAAGAAGGTTGGGGTTAGGCCATTAAATGAGTTAATATAAAATGTATTTTTTCTTGAGAGAAGTCATTAATTATTATTGTGTGAGACACACAAGAACATTCATGAGAGCATTGAATGTGAAGAGAGAGAGAAAGAGGGTTTGAAGAAGAAATTTCTGAGAGGAAGAAAAGCTAGAGAGAATGCATATTTCTTGAGAGAAGAAAAGTGTAAATACCAAGACAAAACAACAGAAATAATTTGCAGATCGTACATGAATTGAAAGAACAGTCCATATATTGAACTTTGAAGGTCATACAGTATGTCTTTGTGTACTAAAATCAAGGTTGATATCTGTCACAGTTCCCAAGGCAAGTTTTGCTAAGTTTTGGGGTCATACAACAGGTATGAACAGTACATAAATTTTCGAAGTGCATTTTCTGACTGTACTTTGCTAGTACAGAGGGTTGTACAACCATTAATGTATGGTATATTTCCTGAGATGAAAGAAAAGGAAAACATTTAATCATGTTCGTATATAGTTGTGTAATCATTAATTTCTGAGAAGATTCATAATAAATCTCTTTCTTTGGGTTTTCCCCTTAGGGGATTTTCCCTGGGCTTTGCCCCAAAATCATTGTGTCATTAAATGTTGTCTCTTTCATTTATATTCTGCTGCAAGTTTACTTAGCACCGTATTTTAGCTTATAGTTTCATTAAAAAAATGTATGAGAAATGCATTAATGGGTTTGATTATTGAAGACTAAAATCATTATGTGCCAAGTGTTTGACAAAATCATTGAATGAGACATTTATTGATTTTGTAAGTAAAAGTTAACATAAATCATTGTTATATATAATTGAAAAATACTAAAACTTTCTACACAAAATTCCATCCTATGTGGTTGCCCATGAGTATCAAAATCTGCAACATTGACTTCTTCATATAGAATTGAAATTGAATCTCCAATGACTTCCTTATTTGCATTTCTTTCACTAGTGTACTCGAGAAAAAAAGTTAATGCCTCATTTTTACATCTTATTTCTTCCAAGAGGACATTTGAAGGATCTTTTTCATATTCTAGCATCATATATTCAAGTTTTCTTCTTATCACATTACAAATCAAAGCCCAAAAATATGCATCATCTAATTTTCCAATTTTATCTTCATCAATCATCCAAGCTTCTTGAATGATCATGATGAAATATGAAAATGAGGAAACTTTCCTTGGGCTAAGACTACAAAACCATTCTCTTACTTTCTCTTGCAATGAAAGGGTAAACATTATCAGCATCACATCTTCATGGATAATATCAAATTCTGCAATGAAAAAATCAACAAATTCTGAGGCAACTTCTTTGTTCACATAGAATTTTGGAACATGTTTCTTCCATAGATTATAATTGAAATCGTGTGGGTATCCATGGATGTATGAAAAATCCAAAAGGGTAAATAATTTTGCATCCAACTACTTGCGAGATGTAGCCATACCTTAAATTTGAAATTCTAAAATATAAAAGCTTTTCATGCCTCATACCAAAATCCGAAATGTTGGAGTCATCAAGGTGAAGTTTGATACCTTCACAATGTGTTTGCTTCACCCTACAAGCACAAGTCTTCAAAATAAGCAAGGCTTCTTCCATTCAATGGAGTTGCCAATTTGAGATAGATCTTCAATAGAAACCCTCATCAAAGTCTTCAAAAAGCATGATCCTCAATTTTTCCAGGAAATGGACTTTGTCCTCGGCAATGGCACCAAAATATTGCCATACAAACTGACACCTTTGCTCAAAGTCCCAAAGATGGGTGCTAGCCTTGTGGAACTAGGAGGCTGGCCACTGTCACCTCACCAACTCTCATCTGCACTTAGGCTAGGGTAAATGGAATCCTAACCGAGGGGGGCTTCCCTATGGGTTACTAAGCTTAATGTGTGTAGTAGATAGTGGGAGTATGAGAAAGCTTAGCAACATAAATTAAATGAAGAAATGAAAATGGAATTTAGATGGTTGGGGAGTGGTGGATAAAAGGGAGATCACTGTCTTTGATTGTTTGGGAAATGGGGTCCTGTAATTAATCTTAAAGGGCGGTTTGAAATGAAGATTTGGTGATAGCATAAAATCAATCGATATGAAAAATACAAATCTAACTTGGTTGTTTGATCTACAAGTGATATCGTGGAGAGGGGATATAACAGATCCACTACTCAAATCAAACTATAAAAGTGGCCCCTACCAAAGACTTGTTAATATTATGGTAGCTGCGGGAGGTATTTACCTCCACGTGTAAACCTGACGAGAATAGAATATTCCAGGAAGCAAGAAGAAACCCTAATGAGTTGGCTAATAACCCTAGAAGACAAGTCGGCTCAAGAGGATAATTGGTATTAGGTTATTAGCCTACAAGAGAAGAAATCGGCCAGAAGAAATATTATATACTAAGTAAATAGACACCCAGAATGAAAAGTCAACCCAGGCAGTTAGCCAGAATTAGTATAAATACAGGAGGCAAGTCTTCATTCTGGCAGGCATTCTCAGAATTGCAGAGCTCACTTGTGTGCACTACAGTTGCCCAGTTTTGTGCGCAAGTTTGGAGGAGAGTTGTTGTTGCAACTGCTGCAGCTAGAAAATTACGTTTTGGCTTGGACTATCTCTTGGTTATGGTTTGGACTATCTGATCATCTCTTGTTTGGTGCGCTATCCTTGGGGAAAGGTGTGCTACCCTTTGTTTGGCTATCTAGCCTAGGGTTTCCTTCTGGAGTGATTCTCTGTCAAGGTTAAGGTGCTCAGAGGGTGGCTTCGGCCTGTGGTTGGGTGACAATAGTGATATTGTCGATGGTAGAATGAGCACATCCATTATATTCTAACAAGACTATCTACAGACACACCTAATCAAATGATATAGGAAGTGTGATGTTTCTATCTTGAAAGTAAAGAATACAAAAGGGAGATAAGAGGGAGGAAAATCATTACCCTGACCCTTTCCAATTAAGATGAAGCTCCTTTCATTGGCCCTTGAGTTTCCTTTGACATCCATACACCTGCAAACAAATTTACAATAGTAGCATAGAGAACTAATAGCCACTCATAAGAAACTACGTATACACTCTATTACTTGGACAAAACAAAGACAAAAATACTCCAATAGCTTAGAGCTTCTTTTATTTAGACCACGGATCCTTCTCCAACCTAATCCATCTTGCAAATGGAGAGAGAAAACCCTTATATAGGTTTTATCTCTAACTCCTTATACAATAAAATATCAATTGTTTTCCTAAATCCATTAGTTTTCCTACGAATAATCATAAAATAATCCTCTCTAACAAACTTCTTCCTAAAAGTATAAAGAGTTTGTTGAAATCCACAATTCCCTCCAAGGAGTTACAATAAAATAATCTAGGAAACAACTAACAAACTCCAACCACTAAGTCAACAATGAATAAACAATGGAGTTAGTTGTAACAACCTCCCAAAATAGCTAATGAGTGGTTATAGATCCACTTTTCCCTTCTAGAAGAAATAAATAAATATTTCAGCTTCTAGATCCACAAATCTTCTCAAAGAACATGATAGGTTTGACCACCACAAATTTGGGAGAATTAGATAGATGTTCTATGTCTTGCCACATCATTAATGTTGAGCGCTCTATTAAGCCTGGTATCCCCTAACCCAGGGATAACTAAGGAGATCACATCTTGAGTCCCACGAGTCCTAGACATGGAGTACAGATATCCGGACGACTTAAAGCATGGCCCCAGAGGGCCCCTCTTTTACTTAGTGCAATTTGTTTGTCAACAGCACCAGTATCCATCCCACCAGCCTGGTCCTGAAGTAGCAGTAAATCTTGCTCCATGAGGTAATGAGTCTGGGTATCATGGTATGCAACACTCTGATTTTTGAAGCACTTGAATATGTTGTATTGAATCCTTATTCATTTCATTACGTTTGCTTGGAAATTATGCTCTTTGTCTCGTTCATACCTGAAAGGGTGACATGGTGCCCTAGTAAGTTGATTTCCCTTTAGGATGAGTTGCCACTGGGTGGGTCTGTGAAAGGTCATCGTTTGTTCCCTCCATACTTACCACTTTCCATTTTTATTTCTCTCATCTCCCCTACCCTTGTTTGGGCATCGGGATTGGCTACACTAGGAAGGGTTGTACCTTACCTTGTGGGAAGAAGGGGCTAAAGGTCCAGAGGGTAAAAGTAGCTGGCAAGAGTTAAAATCCAATATTGAAACCTTTGAGATGTTTCGCCTAAGGATCCCTGAGAAAGCAGTGAAAAGATTCTTAGTAAGAAAAGGGGACCCATAAGATTAATAAACACTCAAGGTACTAGTTGATGGATAGGAGGTCTCATCACGAGTTGGTCTATTATGACCATGGGCATGTAGCGGTATGACACTACCACCTATTTGGTCACCAAACCAGGGTAGTGGCTCTTGGTGGCATAGCCAAGAGAAAGGGGGTCTCATCACCAGCCAACCTTCTCATCTCCGTGAAATGTTTGTGGATAACGTTGTCACCTCTGGTCATCAAGCCAGGACAGTGGCCCTCAATTATTCCCTTGAAGCACAAAAGAAAAGGATCAAAAGAAATAAATCTAAGAGTAAAAGGCAATGAATGGGCTAGAAAACAATAACATTTATGACAAGGTGCAGCTCGCCCTCTACAAAGGCACCCACAGGTAAGATTTTACATTTCCCTATTATCACGTGCACCCTATGCCCAAACACTTACCCCATACCACCGCATACACTTACATGATCTGAACTAGATCCCACCTGGGAAACACCCCAAACTTAAGAGAGGTTAGCCCAATAGGACGCCCTGAGACCTTCTCCAAATCTAACTTGTCAAATTGCATAACGTCTTTGAGCATTTGTCTGGGTTAAAGGGGGGTTTGATGCACATGTTTGGGTAATTTAATTATTGGATGTGATTTACATGTTATGATCCCTGTGACTTATGAACCCCTGGAGGGCAAACTTGTTGTTGTTGTAGGACTTTGCCCAGTGGACAGCAACACATGAGGGAATGATTAGCTCGAACCTTCATGGGGGCTTAAAGCCCACAAATGGATGTTGTAACCCCAACCAGGGGTAAGAAGAGATTGAATATTTTCACCAGGAAGAAATGACGTTTCCTTTAGAGGCACCCCGACAGACCTAGACTTAGGGGGATCTTGCTCTTCTACATGGACGTTGGCCCTGGAAGGCCTTGGACGTTACCATCATGACCCTGGATGTCATCTAGAGCTAGGGTTTTCATTTTGGAGGCATTTATGAGCCTAATGGCACATGTGGGCTTCATCTGGGGCCTATGGAGGCCAAGCGCCCTACATTTTAGGCTCAATGTTCCACCTTAGGGCCTCAACGTCGCC
This sequence comes from Picea sitchensis, assembly GCA_010110895.2. Taxonomy (NCBI): domain Eukaryota; kingdom Viridiplantae; phylum Streptophyta; class Pinopsida; order Pinales; family Pinaceae; genus Picea; species Picea sitchensis. The sequence continues at coordinate 27,145 of SNQJ01S0049431.1, read as the reverse complement.
CTAGAACAGCATGACGTCACTCTTGGAGGTGTCTTTAGGTGCTAATTAATTTTTATTATGTCAAAATTGGATTTTATTGTAAATTGGTCAAGTCGACCTTAATTTTGACCTAAAATTAATTAAGGGTCAAAATTTTGTATAAATAAGCATAAAGTACATTCATTTTTATATCACAACTCCTCACACAAGAGGAGAGGTCTGAAATTTGCACCCTAGTAAGGGYTATTCGCTRAAATTGTGAGGCRCACTCTTATATAAGGCTAATTTTTGCAAGTTGGATCAATCTTAGAAGCTTTTATGGTGATCTTGCATGGTATTTTCATGATTATTCTTGGTGTAAGTAAAATCTGCATTTTTTGCCATCTAWTGAATGGTTCATGTATKGTTTTATTTGTTCATACAAGATTATKAAATTGCATGGTATACTTAATGCTTGAAGTAAAAAACTTAAATTGCTACTTTCTTACTTTCTATTTGTCAAGCTTTTCATTGAATTGATCTAGTGACTACYGAAACCCTAGGGCCCTAAATTGCTAGCACTCTAAGGTTTTGACCTAGTTCTTTGCCTAAGTTTTATCTCATAAAAACCCTAAGGAGAGCAAGGTGTTAGGACCTAGAATTGCCTACACCCTAGTATCTTGTTTCTTGAGGTAAATTCATAGGGGGACTTAAGTTACTACTTCTCCTATGCATTCTCCCTCTTAGACTTTTGCACATTATCAAAATTGAATTGTAGCCTTTGAAGAAGTCGTCCACTTGACTCCATAAGCCCTAGAAGGCACTAGTCCTTGTCTCTCTCTTGTTGAAGGATTGATTAAACACTCAAACACTCTTCTCTTAAGCTTTTACTAACTATCTCTAACCCTAGTTTAGCCTAGATCACTAACCTATTTGTTGTTGTTATAAATGATTGCTACAACCATCTAATTGCAACAATTTTTCTGCAAAAATGACTTTTAATGCTAGTTGAACACTTCAGAAATTGTTTATGACATTCTATTATCATTATGCTTAGTAAATGTTATATTTTTACTGTATTTTCAAGCAATTTTGAGGAATATTTGATGAAACTGTTACATTTTATCAATTGTTGTTGTAAACTTACTAATAGCTACAAATTCATATCAGCCAGCACTTATTGTCACTGTCCATTGTCTATTGAGGTGTTATTATCATATTTGTACTTGGAATTATTGTATATGCATGCTATATTGTCTTGTTCTGGGAAGGTACATCAAGCACTTTGTTAACCTCATCTTTGGGACACAGATTTAGTGACTTTGGTAACCAGTTAGGGGGGAATATATCTCGAACATAACCCTAATTTTACATCCCTTTAGGTTACCAAGGACTCCTCCCCTCAGGTAGACCTTGCCTATCCCTAGAAAGCGGGGATTTCCTATTAAGGTGACAGTGAAAGGATATCTTGTTTGTTACGCCAATCTCCTTTACTTTCCTTGGGATTTGGGCAAGTATAGATTGTGTGATAACAAAGTCGATTGACCATGTTGAATATCTCGCTTCTTCAAATCGATAAGGAGCTTCACAGCCCACATCTTTCCATGAGATGATGATCGCCCTTC
>SNQJ01S0049430.1:70656-82554 GCA_010110895.2 Picea sitchensis | reverse complement strand
TGCTTCATTCGATTCTATGCCAAGACCAAATTCTCTTTCAAGGTACGGAGAATAGTCTCTCGAGCTGTAAGCGTTTGGTCAACCGCCTGGACCTTCGAGACACTAGGTAAGTATGAGAGAACTGAAGGTGGATTTTTCCCATATACTACTTCAAAAGGAGTCATGCATGTAGTTGTATGGTATGAAGTGTTGTACCACCATTCAACTAGGGGTAACCATTGAGCCCACTGATTTTAATTTTCTAAGGCAAAACACTTCAAATATGTTTCCAAACACTTGTTGACAACTTCTGTTTGACCATCAGTTTGAGGATGATAAGTTGTGTTGAGATGCAATTGGGTGCCTTGTAGCTTGAACAGTCCCTGCCAAAAATTGCTGGTGAAAGTTGGGTTGCGATCAGAAACAATAGATTGTGGCATGCCATGAAGCTTGAAGACCTGATCCATGAAAAGTTGAGCCACCGTGGATGTTGTAAATGGGTGTTGAAGAGCACAGAAATGAGCATACTTGGAAAGGCAATCAACAACTACCATGATGACTAATTTATTTCCCGATTTGGGTAAGCCCCTAATAAAATCCATAGATATATCCCTCCAAATAACAGGTGGAATCAGAATCGATTGTAGTGTTCCCAGAGATTTTACGGTTTCACCCTCAGTGCGTTGACACATATCACATTCAATGACAAAATTATGAATGTGTTGTTTCATTCCATCCCAGAAAAAAGAGTGTTTGACCCTGTCATAGGTTTTGGTAAACCCGGAGTGTCTAGCTGTGGGTGTAGCATGAAGCTTAGAAAGTACTATGGATTTAAGTTTTAATTGTTTACTTAAATACAAATGGCCTTTGTATCGAAGCTCATCATGGAGCAAGAGTACCCTGGGGAAGCTGGAGCATTAGACTGCAATTGTTGGATTAGCTGTGAACTTTTGGGATCTTGGAGCCAATATGGTACAATGAAGGAAAGAGAAAAAAGGGATCCTGCATCTTCATATTTTTGGGAAAGTGCATCCACAACCACATTGTCTTTTCCTTTCCTGTAAATGATCTAATAATCATATCCAAAGAGATTGGTCACCCACTTTTGTTTCTCCGGGGAGGAAATGCGTTGTTCCAGAAAATACTTTAGGCTTTGATGGTCTGTCTTAATTTAGAAGTGTTGCCCCAATAGATAAGGGCGCCACAGATAAACGACATAATAGCCAACATTTCCTTTCCTTTTCATAGATTGATTTGCCCAAATTTCTTTCAGACAGTTGCTTGCTGGTAAAGGCCAAAGGCCAACCCTCTTGCATAAGGACAACACCAATTCCTTTCCCTGAAGTATCACATTCCAAGACAAAGGTATTGTGAAATCAGGAAGGGCCAGGACTTGAGTGGTGCGCATGGCCATCTTCAAGGTTTGAAAAGCTTGAGCAGCTATTGGAGTCCAAGTGAAAGAGTTTTTTTTAGGAGTACAGTGAAAGGTGTTGCAATCTTTCCATAATTCTTAACAAACTTGCGATAATAACCTGTTAAGCCTAGAAATCCATGCAAGCTTTTGAGATTCTTTGGGTGAGGCCAGTCTTGCATAGCTTCAATATTTTTAGGATCCACCCTAACGCCATCCTTGCCAACTAGATGACCCAAGTACTCGACTTCTGAGGTGCCAAAAGCACATTTAGATTGTTTGAGGAAAATTTGGTGCTAAGAGAGTAGATGGAGAACTCGATTCACATGGGCAAGATGGGCTGTCCAGGTTTTTCTATAGATGAGGATATCATCAAATAAAACTAAGAAAAAATGATAGAGAAAAGGATGGAAGACATGATTCATGAGGCTTTGGAAGGTGGAGAGGGATTTACACAAGCCAAAGGGCATGACCAAAAACTCATAGTGGCCCTCATGATTTCTAAAGGCAGTCTTGGGAATCTCTGCCTCTTTCATACGTATCTAGTGGTAGCTAGAACGAAGATCAAGTTTAGTAAAGAACTGGGCACCACTCAATTCACCCAATAGGTCATCAATGACAAGAATGGTAAATTTGTCTTTAATGGTAAGTTTTTTTAGGACACATTCGCCAAGAACCTTCTTTCTTCAGGACTGTGACCATAGGAGAAGAATAGGGGCTCGTACTAGGGCGGATAATGCCTGCGTTAAGGAGTTCCTGGATCATTTTCTCAATTTCATTTTTTGGGGAAAACGGGTGACGATACGGATGGATATTGGTAGGAAGGCTTCCTGGTACAAGGGGAATGGAATGATCATGAACACCACGGGAAGGAGGGAGTCCTTGGGGGGTGGAAAAGACCACTTGATGTTTAGAAAGGATGGATTGGAGGTCTTGTGGCACCGAGGGTGTCTATGTTGCTTGTATGGCATGGAGTTGGGCAATAACACTAGAATGACCTTTTTTGAGCAGTTTTCCCATGCGATGGGAACTAATGATCTCAGGTGAACCAACGGTGATGCCTTGGAACTTGTATTGTTGGCCCTCCTAGTCAAATTGCATGGTTAATTCCTTAAAATCCATGAGAATGGGACCCAAAGTCCTTAGCCGATCTGCACCCAACACAATGTTACAACCACCCATGTCGATAGAAAACATATGGGATTTCAGGTGGTAGTCACCAATTCGGAGATGCACATTTTCACAACGCCCTCCACATTTCATGGAGCCACCATTGGCAATCATAATTTGGAAATTATTGATGGCATGGATGTAGCAATGAGTTTCTTGGGAAATGCGGTCATGAATAAAAATATGGGTGCTTCCACTATCAACCAAAATGATGACCTTCCTATGCTTGATGTAACCGATTAGCTTGAGGGTTTGGGGAGCAGAGAAGTCAGTGAGAGAATTGAGGGAAATGACTGGTTCTACTTCGGAAGGATCTGAGGGAGGGTTTATGTCAATTGTTTCAGGTGACTCGGACACAAGGGGAGTTTCAACATCCTCTTCCGAAATATTCTCTGATATGGCCATAAAAAGATTTTGTTCCTTACACTTGTGGCCCAGGAAGTATTTGTTATCACAATTATAACAAAGGCCTTTGAGTTGGCATTCAGTCATTTTAGCCCTGGTCAATTTTTGGATCTTTAGTGGAGCGAAGGGAGTAGTGGAATTTACGGGTTTAGTGCGAGGGATAAATTCGGGTTTTCGATTTTGAGAAGATACAACTTGTTGTGCTTATTTATCTATTTTAGTAGCCTCCACCCAACTTTGAGGCCGAGCCATGAGGACATGGACCCAAATCTCATCTTTGAGGCCACTAATAAAACACTCTCGGAAAAAGGCATCAGACATGTCCTCTGTCCGAAAAGACAGGCGCTCAAAAGCAGCTATAAAGTCTTCCATTGTTCCTGATTGTTTCAACTTTGTCAAACAACCCAAATGGTTGGTGTCAGTGTCAAAGCATTCATAAATCTCTGCCACAAATTGTGTCCAAGCAATATACCCTTGACGAGAAGTTTTTCTCCATTTCCACCATTGCCAACGTTCTTGATCGAGATGGAGAACACCATATCAGAGTTTGGCCAAGTCATCTGTAATGTCGTATAAAGATAAATAATGTTCCATTTGGGTTACCCAACCAGTGGGATCTGAGCCATCAAATTTGGTCACATCCACCTATGGAATGCGTAGATCACATTGAAAGTGATAGTGTTGACAGTTAGAGGAATGTTCAACTTTAGTATCTAAAGGTGGGTCAGATAAAGGGTTATCTGTAGGGATATGCATCTTGGTGCAGAGCATCAAAACGAAATATTCAAGTTGGGTAGTTAGGTCTTGTTTGATTTCCTCTATTGAGAACTGCATGGTTGTATTGATGGCAGAAACATTGGCACTGAGTTGTTTCACTTCTTGTTGGGTCACTGTGAAATTAGATTGCAAGGTATTGAAGCGAGCTTCCAGGTCTTAGCTATGGGTATGGGCCATGATGATGAGGGAACTGAAATGGGGCAGGTGGGGTCAATTTTTTTTTCTAAAAAATGATATGTATGAATGTGATAAGGGCGAAGAGATGAATCCAATGGAATAGGTCTCAAATAATGCTGCAAAAATTTCCAGACATTTTTTTTAACACCTACGGAGTTATACTCCAGTCTGAAGAATACTGTAGTGATGAAATGCCCAAATGCTTAACCAGGAATAAATTTGTAGTGATTTGGCAACCCAAACACAGTTGTGCGGCAATAGATCTTATATGTTTTAGTTTGTTTATGTTTCTGTCCCCAAGGGTTAGGTATTCAAGGGTTCTACAGACAAGGCTTCGCCCTGTGTTATAGCTCTCTGATATATGTGCGGGGTCCAACAATAGTACTCGGCCCAATATCTCAGGGCACTAACTAAGGAGGCTAGACCGTACCCTTTGTCGTACTACCCGACTACCCAAGTACTAGAGAGTATATTCTCGAGTGTTGTTCTCAGTGGCACTATAACAGTCAGGCGACCGATCGATTTATCTAAAGAGGGCTTCAGGTAATCTAGGTCGATCCATACACAGGTGTTGTCTAATGCGCTACCACTCGAAGGGGTACCAACAGGGGTTACAAGGGTGGCCAACAAATGTGCGCTTAAGTACCACTTGTATTTACTGCATGTATGAATCCCTCAACCGCGGTTTTATGCATGTAACGACAGATCTTTGTGGCTTAAAGATGCCGGAATACGTCTCTACCCTGAAAAAAAAATAACCCACAATTTATGCCGAGGAAAGTGCTCTGATACCACTTGTAATATACCATATATAAAAAGTATGCAGAACAGAAATAAATTGCTAGAAATGGCAGAATAACAACAATATAACCAGAACAATCACCACAATAACACTGAAATGATATATGAATAACAACAGAAATAACACTTTGATTCTGAGAGCAATGTTCACGGGCCTCTTCGAGGGGTCAACCTCCAGTCGAGTAGAGCTCTATTACAATAATATCCCAGCTAGGGTTCTCATACCCTCGACTCCTATTTATACTAAATATGTCTATCAAAAGAAGCATCTAGAGGAAGATCCTTCTAGAAGTGGAAGCTTCTATTAGGTCTTCTTACATTCGACTTATTCTATTTTATTGAAAGGCCTTATTAATATTGACCTTTATTACATCCAAATATATTGTTCTACCTATGTGTGGGTTAGGACCCTAACAGGAAGTGAACTTTGGAGGCCATTTCCGGGAGCTACGCTCAGCCTTTTTCAATGTCGTCAGTTGTGTTGGATTCTTGAGGTCGAGCATAACAAAACCATACCACTTTATAATCTATTTGATGTACTTCTGATGTATTTTTGAAGCATTGAAGATTAATAAGAAAGCCTCTCCCACTGAGACAAAAGCCCAGAGACGTAGGTTACTTTGTCGAACTCTGTTAACAATATTGGCATTATAGTTTGTCGTTCTTAGTGCTTTTTTTTGTTCTACATTCTTTATGATGGATGCAACATTCTTTCATTAAATATACTTCTTCTCTTAATTCCTAAGTGGTAAATCAACTCATGCATAAACTTAACCGTAGTCTTTAAAATATCATTTTTGGATCAATGTGTGCTACATGTAGGCATCGAGACATGATCTCCTTAGTTACCCCTAGTTTGGGGGTAACATCTAGCTCCTGCTTGGGGACATGTGCTCACCGTAGAGCACATGAGAACCTCAAAATCTCTTGGTATGACCTGTTCTTGCTAAAAATCAAACAAAAATATTAGCATATATAGGGTGGTGATATCACCCTTTGTCCATATATTATAAAATCAAAATGAAAAGAAAGTATATTTAGTCTAACATATAATGACGAGCATGTAATACATACAAGGAAAGAAACAATATGAAAATGCAACTAAAGCTACACTGACATGATATGTATGGTATATACAATGGATGCAAATTCCTACCTACCTACACTTACCTGTACTTACATGTGTGATCCAGGTGGATATCGGTGGCCACCCACTTATTCCAACTGGCTCTTCGTGTTCGTTTTTGTTCAACACGTTCTTATGTACTGCTTTGTAATTGTGGTTTCTACACTTTTGGGGCTGTCGGAATCCCCACACATCCTCCAGGTGGATACGGGTGGCCTCTCTCCTAATCCAACTCGCTTATTTTGTATGTTTTCATGTCAGCACATCTTGTTGTACTTTCGGGCCTGTTTTGGGGCCCTAAACGTTGATTTTTTTGGTTCACCACACTCAAACTATGGACAAAGTTAGATTTTGATGACAAAGTGTGTAGTTCTCTGAAATACCTTTCCAATGGGCTATTATGTGCCTAAAACAGAGTTTGTATGAAAAATTTATGACCCTAGGAAGTTGACGTACCAAATTACACCAACTTACCTATAGGGCCCACATGACTTTTGGCATTTCACCTTCTAGGGTTAGTTTTTTGGATGTCTAGGGTTTTGGCATTCATGAGTAATATCAAAAAGTCATATGGAGCCTCATTGTAATCCATTCTGCTCAAATGGATGCGCGTAGCAGACACATCTCTTCTCAAAGATAGCTACCACCATTCAAGCAAGTTTCAGTTCTGCAGTTTTACAATTTCAACCTATTTCATTATTTAATAAAAGACATTGTTCACTAGATATTTGTGTTATTCTCCATATCTATGTGTTTATTGTATTCAGTATGTTAATCAGTTCGTTTCGCTCCTAAATCCGGATCATTGTGTCATGTCAGGGCCCCGAAGTAAGGCTTGAGGTGGATGGCATTCAAAGGTAGCTTCAAAGCTTCTCCTTCAAGCATGGAAAGGTTGAATGAAATCATTCTTGCCTCACTCATGATATTGTATGGTCCAATCCATAAGCCATCAAAATTCTTGTGCATGCTTGGCTTTTCCCTTCTTTTGTCCCACAACAAGACTAGATCTACTTCCTTAAATATTCTATCATTTTCCTTGTGATCAAAATCTCCCTTAATATTTTCCTGGTTTTGTGCCATTTGATTAAAAGTAGTCCTCCTGGATTTATTGAGTTCTACCAACTAATCGATTCTTCCCTGAAGTGCCTCTTTGTGTGTCATATACTGGTGTGAAAAATGGAGGATGGGAATTTGGAAATTCACAAGCAACTTGGCTTCCAACCCATATACTATCTCAAATGGAGTCTTTCCCGTGGAAGTCTTTGTTGTTATGTGATCTACCCATAGAGCATATTTAATTTTACTATACCAAGCCTTCTTGTTTTCTCCCACAATATTCTTGACAATGTTCATAAGATTCTTGTTACTTGATTTTGCCAATCCATTCCCCTGAGGATAATAGTTTGATGAGTGGGACAAAGTGATGCCATACTTGAAACATAATTCTACCAAAGCGAGGGAACTAAAGGCCTTAGCATTGTTAGTAGTGATCTTGGCAGGTATCCCAAATCTTGTTATGAATCTTTCTTCCAATAAATTCATGACAACTTCCTCGATTACCTTTTTCATAGGGATGGCTTCTACCCACCTAGTGAAGTAGTCGGTAGTGGTTAGAATCCAACGGTACTCGTTGCTTGAGTTATCTTTGAATTCACCAATGAAGTCTACACCCCATTGTTGGCAAGGAGCTTCCACAACCACATGCACCAAAGGCTACGTAGGGAGTCTTTGTTTTCCTACAAATTATTGACACGGTTTACAACTTTGAACATATCAGTGGGTATCAGTAAAAATTGTAGTCCAATAGTACCGTGCTCTAAAAATATTATGGGCAGTGGTACGGGAAGCAGAATGACCCCCAAAGTATCCTGAATGAAGCTCCTACAATAAGCGATCACCTTCGTCTTTGTTCACACATCTAAGGAGAACTCCATTGGGATTATTCCAACCCAAACCATCTTGGGTCAAGCAATACTTCATGGACTCGAGTCTCAAATCCCTCCTCTTGTAATATACTAAGTGGTCAAGGCAAGTCAAATTTTTTAGGTAGTATACAATGTCGGAGTACCATTCATCATGTTCTAATTCACTTACTACCATGTTGACCTGTTCCTTTCCCCCTAGTTGTATAGATTCCTCATTACCTTTAGTTAACATTTGGGCCAAGCCTTGTCCCTTTATAATCTTAGTGAGTTTTATCTCCACTTCGTATTCTTGGATTTTGGAAACCCATTCCCCCCTAGTTCCCATGCAACCTTGTTGAGACAAGACATCCTTTACTGCAACGTAAGGGACATAGCATCCGATCTTACTATATCTGATGTACCTTCTGAAATTCTTAAGGGATTTGAACAAGGCGTAAGCTTGCTTTTCAATGATCAAATAATTCAATTTTGAATCTATAATGACTTTGCTAATAAACACAACATCATGTTTGTGGTCATCGACATCCCTCTGTAATAAAACTCCAATGACGGTATCCTGAGAGGCAAAGGAAAATATCATGAAGTTATGAGAGTAATTAGGGTTGACCAAAACTGGGGGCTTTGGAGATTGCGTCCTTGATATTTTCAAAATATCGTAAACTCTTATCATCCCACTTGAAAACTACATCCTTTTTAAGCAAAGCATTCATAGGTTTCACCCTCTCGACAAAGTTAGGAACAAATCTCTGAATGAAGTTTATTTTGCCAAAAAATGATTGTAGAGCTTTCTTATTTGTGGGAGGGCACACATTTTTGATGGACTGGATCCTCTTAGGGTCAACAAAAATTCCTTCCTCTGAAACTATGTGCCCTAACAAATTTCCCTTATCTATCCCAAAATGGACTTCTTGGGGTTGAGGGAGATACCATACTTACTACGCCTCTAAAAAACAGTCCTAAGGTGGGAGACGTGAACATTTCTATTCTTTGAAACAACCGTGAGATCATCTTGGTATATCTTGATGATTTTATGAATTAGATCTCTAAAAGCAAAATCATAACTTAATGAAGGTCTATCAGAGATTATAACCACACATATGCATAGGTCAACTATTTTTTTTTTAAATAAAGGGACCTCTAAGATAGCCATCACAAGCATAAACAAAAAGTTTTAAAAGTTGAAAACATATATCAAAATCACCATATACCATCATATTTAAATAGAAAGCTATATAACATATTTATTTTTTTTGTAAATAAAAGACTTTATTCATATTAACAGAGAGTACAAAGAGATAAAAGAAAATAGGTGCAACTACCCAGAGACCATGATAGTCTATGGGCCTTGAAAACAAAAAGTAAAAAAGAGGACCTACCCCAGAGGGGAAACCAAGATTTAATTTATTTTGAACAGATCTGTCTCATAGGATTTATAAGTTTGTTCTGAAGACTAAAAACAAGAAGCCTAGATGGCCAAACATGACAAGAAGAGAAGCAAAACCATAAATAACTTGACATTAGGAACCTGGGAGCCTGTGAGGTCGACCACCTCGCAGCCAGCAGTATCCTTCGAATGCCACCTTAGAATATTTGCACCCAGGGGGGACGAAATTGCCTCCATGCTGATTACGTAACTAGATGATGACTTCAACAACGTATGCAGTCTGAATCTCCAGAGCCTCTTGGAGAGCTTTCAATTGTCTGAAATCTTGCTCCTTGGGGAGCATACCTAGGGCAACCAAAGTCTTGATTTTCCAATATAATTCAAGGTAACGAAAGAATTTTTAATTGTGAGAGAAAGAGCAGCCCAAATCAGGAATCAAATTACCAATTCGAGCTTCGACCTCCTCGTCTTCATGGAACTCTCTCATCTGTCGAACCTCCTCTTCCAACTTGGCCATCTTTCCTTTGTCTGCATCTGGCAAAAAGTTTGCATAAGTTTCAGCCACGTCCATTGTTTCTTTTGCAGCCCGAGTTGGATGAACAGAGGGGGAGAAGGGGTCTGGGAAGACGAAGGTCAAGAGGGTTGTCTTCCTCGAGGAGCCATGTCAAAACCAACTGGGACAAGAGAAGGGTTAACTATAGAGTGGGTAAGGGAAAACCAATAGTAAAGGAGGAGAGCAGGAAGCTCATAACCAAGGAGGCTCAAGACTTCAAAGAACACCAACCCAAACTCTCCATTTATTTCCCAAACGAACAACCAACCTGTTTCTGCAAATTGGGCACTGATGATCCGACTCTTCATCATGAAACTACGAGGGTTAGTCTCTCATCGAAGGACCAGAGCCATTATCAGGTTTGAACTGGAGATTCCTAGAGCTATCATCATGCAGGGGAAAGGTTGTAATGAGCTCGTCCTCAATCAATGAAGGAAATTGAATGCCCACTGAGGCTTTGGCGTGCGAAGCCACATCGACATGACAGAGAGGGAGGTGATAATTGTAAGTTGGAGAGCTCGGGGCATGACACAAGGGGAGCACTGGAGCCATCTGTTGATGAGGGTGGTTAGTCTTGTCATTTGTAACACCTCTATGATCAAGGGAACTGGTAGACACCCCATCCGGGGATAACATTTAAGTTTATTATAAACACTCGATAAGTTTTTTTTTTTTCATTTTAGATTTAGTTTATTTCATTTTTCTTCAAAATTTAGAATATTATATAGTCATATATATAATAAAATAAGTGTGTAAGCTAATTTTTTTGTTTAGCAAGAAAAGGGGAAGAATTTGATTATAAAAAAGGGGGCTAGAGGCCAGCGAAATAATACATCAGTTCAAATTTTGATTCTATCCTGATCAAAATTCCCTGCAAGAGGGGTACTAAAGAGTCTTCCAATGACTTTGAATTCTTCCCTATGTACATACATTCATAGTATCCACGATACACTATGCAAAAATTATACATTTAACAAAATTTGAATACTACTATGCTAAGGGTACCATCAATCATTTCTCAAGGCTGGTTCATTCAAGTAGAACTGGAGAGGGGTTGTTGGCATGGAAGAAGCCACCTCTGAATTCCTGGCACTCGCTTCTTGTTGTGGTATGCCTTGAAAGTCTTCCAATTGAAGCCTAAGTACATTGCACTCATCTTGCATTTGCCTGATTTTTGGTCTTGAGCCACTGATTCCTCCATGATTATAATGATCCGAGAAGAAATGCCATTATATTGGATTTGTAGGTCAATAATTGAATATCGTGAATCATCCAAATTTTCTTCCAATTGTGCCACCTAATGATGCCATTAGGAATTTCTTGAGACCCTTGACAAAGATTGACAATCTTTGAAGTCTAAATGAGGAACAGGGGAGCAATGGAAGGATCTTGAATGGCCACTAACTTCCCAAAGTGATAGTGAAGAAAACTTTGAGCCATAAGGTGAATGTAACAAGATTGGCGCACGAGCTAGACCGCCATCTCATCGTCATCATCTTCAACAATGAAATTCTCACACCATGTATTTGTCCTTAAGCTCATAGCTCCACCTTTTGCAATCAACATCATGAATATGGTCACTAAGGATTTAGAGTGAATGAACTCTTTGCACAGAGGGAAGTGACGGTAGAGATGAGGGAAGGACCTATCAAGGAATGAGGGATTTAAAAGGAATTTAAAGAGGTGCATGTCCACCACATGCCCAAGAGGTGACAATGATGAGACTCTTGCTCATGGCGTGAAATGGGACAAGGTTCCAAAGTTAAGGCTAATTCTTGAGTGGGGGGGACCCCTTATGTCTCTTCTTCAAAGTTTGTTTGATAATTAAAGTGAGTTTTATGCCCCTTTTAGGACTTAAAGTCCATTGATTTCTTTTCCTGGTGAGCAGAAGGAAGAACTTGATGACTCCCTTAAACCCTTTCCTTTTTTTTAACGATTCAGTCGACCCAATGTATTGAGCACCCTTCATAGTGCACTGGGCCCTCCAACCTACAGATATTATGAGAATCATTCAACTAATCTCCTTCATCGGATTTCCTAACTATAAATGCATACTAAAGAAACACACTAAGAAACAAACTTTTACCTAACGACACATTAGACCAAGTAGATCTTAACTAACTCCTAAGTGTCTAAATATCCTAACATCCCTCCTTAAGAACAACTTGGGATAAGATTGAAAGATTTACA
>SNQJ01S0049430.1:52866-68691 GCA_010110895.2 Picea sitchensis | reverse complement strand
GGTTTCACTCCTGTAGTGCAGGATCCGTTTATTGTCTGGACCTTCTCTATTCAATTAAAGCATTTTGTGCGCTTGTTGACGTTTTCAATGAACTCTGATACCAAAATTGATTTGCCTCTTAGTGTCAAGCATTGTATTTCCTCGTAAGTCTCATAAAACAGTACATGTCATTTCAGGGATTCTCAGGTAGAATCATTTAGAATGTATTCAGAATCAAACATGGGTTAATTGTGCTAAACTATCATACTGCTCCATCACACCCAACCTACCGATATTTTTCATTCAATAGCGAGATGCGCTATTTTTTACTCAGAATATCCGGTCTACTATTTTGGTTAAAAACCCATATCCATGTGTAGTTGGTGTTGAGTTCGAGTAATGTTCCAGTGCTGAACACAAAAGTTTAAAGTAAATTAACATTTCACCGGATGAAAAATTTCCAATAAAATAGCGTTTTTTGAAACCCTAGACGTCCTTTGTAATCTGGATGATTTCAACTGGATTAACTGCCATAAGCCCCAAATCGTATGACTTCATATCTAAACAAGATAACACATAAACTCCATGAAACCAGACTGTTTAAAGGCATCTAGAAAGGAAGATGATTTGGCACCTGAGACAGGGTATGCGGTTCAATCTGATATCCAAGCCACCCGACTGTTGAAATCTTCATTAAGATGAGAAAGACAACGAACACCCCACAGAAATAGAATACGCATTGCCTTGAACCATTTTTGTTATTAAAGGAGCTGGCTATGGCTGCTGACTTCTTCAGCAAGGGCTTGATATGGATAGACTTTTGGTGGTAAGCAGGCCTCGACTCATGTGGGTATTGATCTCCTTCAATTCTGGGGGAATTTGGCGCTGCTACTTCAACATCTTGGCCGTTGTTGCGCTTGAAGGACAGAGCTCTTCTGGTCATGGGACCTGAATATCTGGGACTGTGAACTACCTGCCCAGAAAATCTCTTGCCATTTCCCATGATTGGAGATCCTTCCCCACTCTTGTTATTCACAGTGCCCCAATCGGAGCCCATAAGATATCCGACGCAATGCTGCTACAGTCCTAAATAACTTTGCAGATCAAAAAACCAATTCCCTCATAAACGTAAACGTTGGTATTCTCAAATCACTTGTAATGGGGGTAAGCGACTGCCTAGAAACAGAGGAAATATAAGTGTGAATTGAATTTGCTAAACTGGGTATTGTTCTTAGAAAAAGTCATCGCTGCTCTACGCGTTACTGATTGTAGACATGTTTCGAAAACAATTGATACATCATATCACAGTCCACAACTGCGAGACTTCTATATTTGTATATATTGGCAAGTCGTCCTCTGTCAGTGTTGGCACTGTGATGATTGACTGATTACCTCCTCTTCAACTAAGTGGGTCCACTCTAAATTTAGTGAGAGGTAGCGCTATGTCAATTTTGTCAGAGGGGCGGTGTCCAACCTGTCATGGGTTCGATTTTGAATGCAACCCATGACTGTTCTACCTTAATATTGTCCGCAGTGACATGTCTGAATAGATACGATCCCTGTCAGAATTCATGAATGCCCATGGTTTACTCCACCATACAGAGTGGCGGACTGGATAATTCCGAATATTGATTGATGCAAACTAGTCACATGGGCAACGATTAAAAGGGACTAGAGTCACATGGTGCGGGGCTTAAAGGCAGATGCTAGCTTCCAACATGATGATCAAGCTTTCTGCTTTGGAAAGATAAAAGGTCCTATTGTCTAGGAATTTGAGGTTTGTTTAGGCGATTAGTTGAATGATTCTCGTAATATCTGTAGGTTGGAGGGCCCCGTGCACTCTGAAGGGTGCTCAATACATTGGGTCGACTGAATCGTAAAAAAAAGGAAAGGGCTTAACGCAGTCCTAAAAGATAGGAAAAGCATTGAGATGTTATAGTGTTAAATGTTATTGATTTATTGATTTTAATGATCTTTATTAGGATAAAGAGCCAAAGGATCAAGAGAATAACAGTTTTAATTTATTTTCACACTTTTTCAATGTTGGATTTTTTTTTATTGTGGATCTTGATTAGAAGAGTAGTAATCTGGTTGAATTTGTTATAGTAAAATAGTTGATGTATGTTGTCCATTTTTAAGTTGTAGACAAAGTGTAGTGTTACTATGTTTCCACTACATTTTTATTACAGAATATGCAAGTTCTCTCCTCCCAAACTTTTTTGGGTACTCTCCACCTACTAGTTTCACATTTAAGGTGATGTGAACTTGTCCTCAACTATATCACTAACAACCTTGTATTTCCTTTAATAATTATCTATAAATATGTTTTCTTGCTATAATCACAATTTAGTTTTAAAACAAACAATAAAATAATAATAAAATTTACTATCAACTTATCATTTTAGAAAATTAAAAAAATGTTAAAGAGTTAATATTAAAATGTTGATGTGACTAAGATATGCTATCTACATGAAGTTTGATTTAAGATGCAACGTGATTGTTAATCATTGTGACTTATTTTCAATATGATGCAACGTAAAAAATGTTAAAGAGTTAATATTAAAATGTTGGTGTGACTAAGATATGCTATCTACATGAAGTTTGATTTAAGATGCAACGTGATTGTTAATCATTGTGACTTATTTTCAATATGATGCAACGTGATTGTTAATCATTGTGATTTATTTTCAATATGATATGTAATTGTAATGGTTAAGCATGGTGATTTTTTTAGATATGATATTTATTTTTGTTATATTTAGATATTTTTGAATAATAAAGGGTTGAAATTTTAGAGATATTATTAAAATGTGGTTGTAAGTGTGATATATTATTTATGTGAAGATTGATTAAGTGGTAGCATGATTGTTAATCATCAATGTGAGTTATTTTAAATATGACTTGTAATTATTAAGCATTGTGATTTTTTTTCACTATCATATTTATTTTTGGATATTTAGAATTTTTTTAATGATGAGAGGTTGAAATTTTTAGAGATATTGGTATTTGTGTTTTTTTGGTTTAGTTGTTAATTATGTTGAACTTACAATTTGTAAATAATATTATATTATTCGATTTATAAATTGTTTAATTTTGTAATGATTTTTTGTTTAAATATAATGATATAAGAAGTTTAAAAAATTATTGGTCTAAAATTTTAATCAAAATTTTGACATTTTGAATTGATTTAGAATTGGGTAAAATCCTTACCCGTAATCATTTCATCATGCATCAAACTTTGATCATGATGACACTATTCATACATAAAATTTATGTCTGATTCTCTCAAGTTTATAACGAAAAACAAAAGATCTTTTATTACAAAATTAGCTTACTCACTTTGGGGTGGTGCTACTTAACCCACGAGAGTAACATGACATTGTTTTCGTGATGCAGGAGCATCGTCGACTCATCAAGCGAGCCATCACGGAAGCAGAAGACAGCTGGATAAACCAGCACAAATTTTGAAATTGCTTTGGAATTGTTGCGCGATCTTAAATGAGCCATTTAAGATGAGGCGCTCTTGTATATTGTAAATGGATCTTGAGCGGATAGCTCTCGTCCTTAGTAGATAGATGACATTTAAAGTAGTTAATGCAGGTAGATAGGAATTTAATTCATAGATTAGACAGTTTTAGAAGGCAGGAGGGAAAACGGATATAGACACCCTTATTGTACATTGTAACATAATTCAAGAGAATTTAGAAGCAAGCAGAGAGAGCAAGCAGAGAGTCGTGTAGAGAACACCCATGTACTGATATTTGAATTAATAGAAGAAGATTGATTCAAATTCATGGTTTTGTGTCTGATTCTCTGTGTATCGATGTTATGCTCATGAATGGTTATTTCCTATTATGCATTTACTTTATATGTTGTGTATGTGATTTCATGGTGAGATTGGAATCTGGAAGGAAGAGGGAATGAGTTTCAATTGTTTCTCTATTTGAGCAAGAGAATTCCTGCAAGGAGTGTAGTTGAAGTGTCTGCAAGGAGTGCGTTGACAGAGGGCTTAATTAGAGACTGTTTTTGTTCTCATTCACCCCAGAAGTGTAGTTGGACACATGAGTCGTGCAAGGAGTGCGCAAGCCAGGGAAAAGACTCAGGGCTGTGAACCTGAGTGAAGAGCTGAAAGACTGCTGTTGCAGGAAAGCGCAGAGTCGAAGAGACTTCAACACTTAGATGTGGTCGAAGGTTTGCCGCAAGGAATGTGAGCAAGGAGTTCTTTTAAGAACTGAGAAACTGGAAAAAGCTCTGGAGGAGTAAAGCCTTCAAATCTGTTGAAGGACCGCACAGGAAGTTTCGCATCAAGAAATCCTCAAGGGGGAAGAAGCGACGGTCAAGATCTTGTGGAGGGAACTCGTGAAAATCCCTCCATCCGTCAGATCCGACAGAGTAGCGGGAAGGTTACAACCACATCCATAGTTCGAGCTCAAAAGTTTGTGAGACGTCGGATCAACAGTCGATTTCCCGTCAACCATTAGATTTGGTAGGAGTTGCACCGGGGTTAAGTCCTAGTGAGTAGAGAAGAAGTCCCGGAGGAGTCATCGGGATATTGGAGGCATCGGGGTTTCAAAGGTTAAGAATCAGAGACCTTGCGAGTCCCGAAACTCTAGAGGAATCCTAGCCATTGATCTCGGCAGGACACGCGTCGGAAATTTGGAGAGGAGTCGAGGTTCGATACTTCGGGAACTCCGGGAGTGAAGAAATCATGCCATCAGGAATCGCGATTGCGCAATGTCCGATAGAGCGATGAGGGGATAGTGACGTGGAGGAATCCATTCTCACGTGCATCGGGGATCGGTATATCGGGATTTTCGGTGACGTGAAGATCATTGCAAGAGGAGTCGCGAAACTCCGAAACGCGACGCCAAAAACAACCACAAACATTTGAGTGGAGGACAGGTGTCACCCCATATCGGGGTTCGGGACTTAGAAAGTTCCAGGAACGAGTGAAGTTGAGATCGTGATACCGCGACACGCAATTTCCCGATCAATAAGGGAGATCAACCACGAGAGTTACTGTGGGTGTAGACAATTCCCGATAGGGAAATAGAAGGACCTTGGCATTCTTCGGGCTGAGAGACGAGAAGATCCTGTGAGCGGACGTGCCTGCGGGTGCGCCTGCACCATTTCGCATGGAGCTTGGGTCATTTAACAAATAATCAAGCAAAAGCCTATGCACTTCTCTAGGGTCTAAACCTGGCAAAAAACAGAGGCATTTGGCATCTCACGGTGACTAGAGACTCTAAACTTATCATTTCTTATGCAAGGAACAAAACTTTCCCAAAGAATCTCCTCCTTCGATCAATAATAACCAGAATTTAGTCTGAAATCAAGACTCTCGGGACCATCGAATTCTTCCACGTCTTGAGACCAAAAAATCAAGAAGTTGGTAGGCAAGCTGACCATGCCACCAAAGTGCCAGAAGGGACACTTGTAGCTAACAGGAGTCTCCAAATCTCAAATATTCCATGATTAGCATCAAGTTCTTCCTTCTTCTCATCAAGTACATTGGGTCGACTGAATCGTAAAAAAAAGGAAAGGGTTTAACGGAGTCCTAAAAGATAGGAAAAGAACTGAGATGTTATAGTGTTAAATGTTATTAATTGATTGATTGATTTTAATGATGTTTATGAGGTTAAATAGTCCGAGGATCAAGAGAATAACAGTCTCAATTCATCTTCACACTCTTTTCAATGTTGGATTTTCTACTGTGGATCTTGAGTAGAAGACTAGCAATCTAGTTGATCTTATCCTAGTCAAATAGTTTGTGCATGTTGTTGACCTTTAAGTTGTTGCATATTCTGTGACAAAGTGTCACTCTGTCTCCATCACATCTTTATTGCAGAATATGCAAGTTCTCTCCTCCCAAATTTCCTACAATTTAGTTTTAAAACAAACAATAAAATGATAAAAAAAATTAATATGAGCTTGTCATTTTAGAAGATTAAGAAAATGCTAAAAAGTTAATATTAAAATGTTGGTGTGAGTGTGATATGCTATCTACATGAAGTTTGATTCAAGTTGCAACGTGATTGTTAATCATTGTGATTTATTTTCAATATGATATGTAATTGTAATAGTTAAGCATGGTGATTTTTGTTTTCAATATGATATTTATTTTTGTTATATTTAGAAATTTTTGAATAATAAAGGGTTGAAATTTTAGAGATATTATTAAAATGTAATTGTGAGTGTGATATATTATTTATGTGAAGATTGATTAAGTGGTAACATGATTGTTAATCATAGTTGTTGTCTAACAGTAGCGCTAGGGTTAGGGTTGCCTCAACTCTAGTGCACTTGGTCGCCCCTGCAAGGGCGCAATGATTCCAAGCGAAGGAGGGTCGCGAGGCTTCTTCTACAGTGAAGCAACGACGCATGGATAGAACCGAGGGGGTTACATGCATCCATCATTCGAGCCTCCACTAGATCTTCGCTCGCAGCTGCTATTTGAGGCTACATTCAAGGACAAAGAGATGGATATTGATTCGGGGAAAACACCAACATCAACAAGCGTGACACGTCCTTGGATACCTAGGAAATGCATTCCCCAGGCGTCGCAAGCCCCGAAATACATCATTAGCACACCCAGGATTGAAGAACAGAAGCAATACATGAGAGACTACGCCTTAGTGGGAAATTTTTTAGGGATTTGGCCCTATGAGCATGAACTGGTAAAATGGATACACCAATGGTGGAAGCCCAAAGGCCACTATGACCTTTAGTTGGGTTCCAAGGGATTCTTCACCATAATCCTACACAACTTAGAGGACAGAAATCGCATTTTCGACGGAGGGCCATATTTCTTCAACTCGACGGGTCTCTTCTTGAGATTTTGGACTAAAAAATTCAACCCAGAAATGGAGGACTTCACGCATGCCCCGTGTGGATAAGGCTCTATTCCTTGCCGCAGGAGTTCTGGCTGGCATTGGCAACACCATTGGCGTGTATGTTAAATCCTCGGAGGCCATGAAGCAATGAAGATAAACCTCCTATGTGCGCATTTGTGTCTATCTGAACATCGTAAAGCCTCTACCAGGATCTATTGCCCTGGAATATCATGATGAGGACTGGCTGCAAACTATTGAATATGAACACATCCCGTTCAGATGCAGAAAATTTCATGAGCATGGGCACCTCTTTAGGGACTGCCCCCTCAACACAACAACCAAAGATGGAAACCCAGAAGAAAACAAAAACAAAGATGGCTTTATCCAGGTGCCAGGAAAGCACAGACAAGGAGGAAGAAGACCAATAGTCTAAGCAAACAAGGAGCCGACCTCAAGCAACCAATTTGAGATTTTACAACAACATCTGGAGAGCTTGGATGCCTCACAGGTCCCACCTGCAGAGAAAATACCTCAGAATCCAGAGAAAGGGAAAGCAGAGGAAGTCCAAGGTCAAACCCAAACCACTCCTCCACCTAGCTCCAATACCACAGCCTTAGAACCCTCAGAAACTGAAGACGGGGATGCAGAAACAAATCTAGATGAGCAAGATCTGGTAGGTGTGGACCTGGAGCATCTAGAACACACCTATTGGCACCAAAAACTCTATACCATTCCTCCAGACCAATTGAGAAAAGTCCACAAGATCTTCCTTAACTCCTCAGTAGGGTCCACTGCTAGATCTAGTGCGGGTTTGGGAATACAAGGAAACACGCAAAAATAACAACGCAAATCTCATAAAGATGAAAAGAAAAGAGGAAGGAAATTTACCAGCAAGCTCATCCAAGAGATAAGACACTTCATGGTTAACTCATGTCAGATACATCTCATTTCTGACAGCTTTCCACCCCTCCCCTCCCCTCCCCATCCTCATCATGAAGATCATCTCTTGGAATATAAGGGGACTCAACAGTCATAGTAAGCAAAAGCTACTACAAGAGATGATCATAGCAGAAAAACTAGATGTATTGATGCTCCAAGAAACAAAATGTGCTACTGAAGAAATGGACAAGATTCTCCCTGGTTGTTGGAAGCTAGGAAAAGGGATCTATACGACGTCCACGAGGGCAACAGGGGGCTTGGCACTTATTTGGAACCCAAGCTCAGTCACTTTGGAAAAAAAAATTACAACTAAATGGTCCATCTCGGCCGCTTACTGACTCACTGGCTCTAACAAACCAGGCTACCTAGCAAACTTCTATGGACCAGCTGCTTCAAGGGACAAACATGCCTTCTTAAGAAATCTGGAGAGCCTGGCCACCTTAATTGGGGGGAACAAATGGATTATGGGAGGAGATTTCAACATGATTCCAATATGGATGAGAAGAGAGGAGGAACTCGTCGTCTCAAAGTGGAGTCCGGGGATTTTCAGAGCCTAATAAATAACTTAGGCTTTATTGACACAGACACTTCAAATGGCATCTTCACCTAGACAAATTGAAGAATGGGCTCCCATCAGATAGCTTGCAAGCTGGATCGCTTTCTTCTCTCTGGTTCTCTCATGTTGGAAGGCACAGCTCTGGAAGTGTGCATCCTCAATATCCATGGGTCGGACCACTGGCCTATCCAACTATGGTTGGACATTCCTGCCACTCCAGGTCAAAAACCCTTCAGGCTGGAACCGTTTTGGCTCATTCATCCAGACTTTCAACAAAACACCCACACCTAGTGGAGGGAGGCAGGAGTTCCACATGGATCCAAGATGTACAGATTCCAACAGAAACTGAAAAACTTCAAGAAAGGGCTCAAGACTTGGAACAAACACACCTTTGGCAATATCTTCGAGGCCCAAAAGCAGCTAATAGACCAAATGGGCATCATACAAAGCCAAATCCACGAGCAGGGCATATCTAAGGACCTCAAAGCACATGAAGCAGTAGTAAGCCAAAATCTTGAGGAAAGAAAAGCCCAAGAAGAGATATTGTGGAGACAAAATGCTCGTATCCAATGGCTAAAGGAGGGCGACAGAAATACCAAGTTCTTTCACAGGTCCACCATTCAAAGAAGATATGCCAATCACATAACTCAGTTACTCACAGAAAATAGGCAAATCATCCACTCCCATAAAGATCTGGAAGAGGATTTGGTCACCTATTATCAAAAACTCTTGACAGAACCCCATAGGGACAGATCTGAAGCCATCACCTAGGTCACACAACACATACCCTCTTTAATCACGGAGGAATAGAATGTTTCCTTGCTATGGCCCATCACACTCGAGGAAGTAGATTAGGCTCTCGAGGACACCCCCAAAGGTAAAGCCCCGGGACTGAATGGCTTCACTGCTAACTTTTTTCTTCATTGTTGGAAAATGATCAGAGAGGAGGTATGGGAGATCATCGAAGACTCCAGAATCTCAGGTCAAGTCCTCCTAGCCCTTAATGCGACTTTCCTCACCCTGCTTCCCAAAGAAGAGCTAGTAAACCACCCTAAGTAGTTCTGACCAATCGCTCTTTGAAATATCATTTACAAGCTCTTAACTAAGGTGATAGCAAGGAAAATCAAGCCTCTCCTCCCCTTCCTCATTTCACTAGAACAATCAGGATACATGGAAGGAAGAAAAATTCTGGATGGCATCATCCTAGCGCATGAAGTGATCCAATCCTTACAGAAGACCTGCACTCCAAGTATGCTTTTAAAACTAGACCTTTCTAAATATTTTGACAAGTTAAGTTGGGACTATATGCACTCAATGCTCCTAGCCTTTGGATTTGACCCCTCTTGGGTAGACTGGATCATGAATCTCAATGCTCACCTCTTTTGCTTTCTTCTCAATCCTCATCAACAGAGTCCCTTCTCGCCCTTTCTCTCCCACCAGAGGAATAAGGCAAGGAGATCCGTTGTCCCCATTCCTTTTCATCACCATGGCAGAAGGTCTCAGTCGTTCTATCCAGGCCTCTATAGCAAACAAAACGCTGGAAGGATTACCTTTGCACAGAATCAATCCTCCGATCTCTCACAACCAATTTGTTGATGACACTTTAATGATGGGATCACACACAGTCCTGGAGGCCCAGACTATCCTCTCCATCATTCAAACCTTCTGTGAGGCTTTAGGAATGGACATTAACAAGGACAAGTCCCATATCTTCTTCTTCAACACCCCGGTGTTGATCCAACTCCACGTCACAAAAATCCTGGGTTTCACTTGAAGATCCCTTCTGTCCAAATACCTAGGCATTCCCCTCCTTGATAAATCCCTCCGGAATAGTTCTTGGGAAAGCCTCCTCACCTCCTTCTCGAAAAGACTCTCCTCCTGGACCTACTGTGCTCTCAATATCCCTAGTCGCCTCATCCTCCTTAAGTCTGTGTTGCAAGCCTTTCCAATCTATACCTTCTCAACCTCGTTGCCCCTAACTTCATCCTCAGCGCTATTAAAACCATGCAAAGAAAATTTATATGGAAAGGGCTCAAAACAAGGAAAAAGTTGGCATTGATCAGCTAGGAAAAGCTCTGCAGACCCAAGGCTCAAGGGGGTTTGGGAATTAGAGACCCTTCAACTATGAACAAATTTTTGAGTGCTAAGATCTGGTGGAGATGGATGATGAGACCTCAAGACCTCTGGGACAAGCTTTAGAGAAGGAAGTACACTCCCGACACAGCGAAAAGAAACCTCATCAAATGGAATAGAGACACCCCAGGCTCCCTAATTTGGACAGGTGTCAAGTAGAATTGACACCTTGTAGTCAATCACTCCTTCTGGGAAATCTAGAATGGTCAAACAACCTTCTTCTGGAATGATTTGTGGCAACAATTACCTATTCTTACACAATAGGTCTGGGCTGACACCCTCTGCACCCCATCTACTTAAGAGAGACTAAAAAAAGTGGTAGACTACTGGAAGGACAATCCCAAGGATTCCACTTGGACATGTTGGAAATCCACTAGAGAGGACCTTCACATCGAAGCACAGGTGGATCTCTAGTACAACCTGATCAACGCATGGAAAATCCCCATCTTGTCAGGAGAGGACATCCTACGCTGGGGGAATTCCTCAAGGGGCACCTTCAACATCTAAGAAGCTTATGTCATCAAGGCCAATTGCAATCTCTTCCCCTCAAGGAAAGTTTGGAACAAAATATGGTCATTGAAGCATTGGCCAAAAATCAACATCTTCCTTTGGTTGGTGGCGCATGAAAGCATTCTCACTTGGGACAATCTCACCAAAATGGGGTTTGCAGGGCCGTCCATATGCCCTTAGTGTATGGATGAGGCAGAAACAATGAATCATCTCCTAAACATTTGCCCCTTCAACACCCAATTTTGGGACCAATGTGCGTCTATCATGTGCACTTTAGATCGCAAGAGGGATAGCATAAGCACAACCATCGAATATTGGAGAGAAGGGGCTTTCCAATCGCCTATTTTAAACCACATATGACAATTACTCCTCGGTTTTATCCTTTGGAAAATATGGAAGGAAAGGAATCGAAGGATCTTCAGGAACACCCAACACAACTGGAAACACTATTGGACCCAAAGCTGCCACAACGTACTGGAAACAGTTAGCTTGTAGCACTGGAGGGAAATGGACCTAACTTGTCCAAATCAGGAACAAAGTATCTTGAAGTACTGGAATTTTAAACCAAATCAGAGTTCGCCTTATACTCCTCGAAATCACTCCTTCAGGGACAACCCCTCACATTGGTCCCCTCCTCGGGATGGTTTTATCAAATTCAATTTCGATGGAGCCTCCAAGGGCAACCCGGGGACAGCAGGCTTTGGAGTGGTCTTTCTTAACCACTAGGGAGATATTCTTCTCATCACCGTGGGCAACCTAGGCCACACCACAAGCAATGTTGCAAAACTATGGGGGCTCACTAGAGGCTTGCAATTGGCTATAGAGCATAACTTCACTAAGATTATACTGGAAGGAGACTCGCAAGTAATTCTCAATCTCTTTCGAAAAATCTTGAACGATGTTGATCTAGAGAAAATCTCGCCATGCTAGCGACCTTCTCATGGACTGAGAACAATCACAACGCTTATCTGACCTAATCAGGCCTTCATCCCCTCTCATGTGAGAAGAAAGGCGAATCAGATTGCTGACGAATTGGCCAATATTGGAACGAACTTGGAGGGACCAGATCTGCTATGTCAAGCCTCCATCCACCAGATGCATCCCATCCTCCAGATATGCAAGGAAAAGGCTCTAGTTATCGACAACTTCTTGGATGGGGCGTCATTGTGCACCAGGTGTCAACCAGATCGGACAAGAAGCGACCACCATGGCGTCAGCCACGTGACAGGTGCGTGCCACCCCCTCCCGCCACCTCCATGCATTTAAAACTGCCTTGCGCTAACTAGGGCGTTATTAATGTCAATGCGCCTGGCTCTGGCTTTCCGTCCCATCGATGGCTCAAAACCATGAACCAGACTTTGCTCAGCTCGTGGGTGATTTCCTCCACCAGTGATTTCAACATCATGAACTCCATCAGGCGCATTCACAGCTGCATTCATCCTTGGCCGAGTCCTCCTGTGGACTGCACTCCCCCCATCTGCTCCTTTGCTACCTCTGCTTCCTTTCGGCGCTTGCAAGCCTACACAACATCTCAAACATCTCGAGACAAAGGGGGAAATCCAAGCGCGGCTCGCCCTGGCAGCTCAATCGACTGCGCCTGGCTCTTCAGCCCCCGCCTGCACCCTCTCACAGCTCTTCACCCTCATTACCTTCCTCACCATCCTCTTCGTCACAGTCTATTCATAGCCTTGGTAGTCTCCCGCCCCTCTCCTCGCCTTCTACATGCCGACTTGAATGGTTTGATCTATCCGACAAGTCTCTGGGTTTCAACCTAGGGCCACTCTCAGACTTAGCCTCCACCTCGCAGCCAATTCATGTCATTCCTCCCAACTCATCGGTGCACACACCAACCCATTCACCCCCAGCCCAAGAAGCGAGTTCCAGGAATTCAGAGGTGGCTTCTTCCATGCTAGGAACCCCTGTCCAGATTGACTTGAAAGAACCAACCCCTGGAAATGATTGATGGTAACCTTAGCATAACAATATTCAAATTTTGTTAAATGTATAATTTTTGCATAAAGATATTAGGCAGCTTTTACATAGTGTATCGTGGACACTATGAAAGTATGTATGTAGGGAAGAATTCAAAGTCATTCACACACTCTTTAGTAGCCCTCATGGAGGGAATTTTGATCAGGATAGAATCAAACTCTGAACTGATGTATTATTTCGTTGGCCTCTAGCCTCCTTGTTTATAATCAAATTCTTCCCCCTCTTCTTGTTAAAAAAACAATTAGCTTACATACTTATTTTATTATATATATGACTATATAATATTCTAAATTTGGAAGAAAAATGAAATAAACTAAATCTAAAATGAAAAAAAAAAAAAAAACTTATTGAGTGTTTATAATAAACTTAAATGTTATCCCCGGATGGGGTGTCTCCCAGTTCCCTTGATCATAGAGGTCGTACAAATGACAAGACTGACCACCCTCATCAAAAAATGGCTCCAGTTCGCCCTCGTGTCGTGCCCCGAGATCTCCAACTAAAAGTTATCACCTCCCTCTCTATCACGTCGTTGTGGCTTCGCACGCCAGAGCCTCAGTGGGCATTCAATTTACTTCATCGATTGAGGACGGGCTCATTACAACCTTTCCCCTGCATGATGGTAGCTCGACGGTTTTCTGGTTCAAACCCGATAATGGCTTTGGTCCTTCGACGAGAGACTAACCCTCGCAGTTTCATGATGAAGAGGCTCCCTCTTAGGATCATCAGTGCCCAGTTTGCGGAGACAGGTTGGTGGTTCGTTTGGGAAATAAATGGAGAGTTTGGGTTGTTGTTCTTGGAAGTCGTGAGCCTCCTTGGTTCTGAGCTTCCCGCTCTCCTCCTTTATTATTGGTTTTCCCTTACCCACTATATAGTTAACCCTTCTCTTTTCCCTGTTGGTTTTGACATGGCTCCTCAAGGAAGACGACCCTCTCAACCTTCCTCTGCCCATACCCCTTTCCCCCCTCTACTCAACCAACTCATGCTGCAAAAGCAACAATGGAAGCGGCGAAACTTATGCACAGTTTTCCCGGATGCAGACAAAGGAAAGATGGCCAAGCTGGAAGAGGAGGTTCGGCAGCTGAGAGAGTTCCATGATGACAAGGAGGTCGAAGCTCAAATTGGTAATTTGATTTCTGATTTGGGTTGCTCTTGCTCTCGCAATTCAAAATTCTTTTGTACCCTTGAATTATATTGGCAAATCAAGACTTTGGTTTCCTTAGGTATGCTCCCCAAGGAGCAATATTTCAGACAACTGAAATCTTGCCAAGAGTCTCTGGAGATTCATATTGCATATGTTGTTGAAGTCGTCACCTAGTTAGCTAATCGACATGGAGGTAATTTCGTCCCCCTTGGGCGCAACTATGATAAGGCCGCATTCTAAGGCTACTGCTGGCTACGAGGTGGTGGACCTCACGGGCTCCCAGGTTCCTAATGTCAAGTGATTTCTGGTTTTGCTTCTCTTCTTGTCATGTTTGGCCATCTAGGATTCCTTTTTTTAGTCTTCAGTACATACTTATAAATCCTATGAGACAGATTTGTTCAAAATAACTTAAAGCATGGTTTCCCCTCTAGGGTAAGCCCTCTTTTTATCTTTTTGTTCTTAAGGGCCAGAGACTATCATGGTCTCCGGGCAGCTACACCTATTGTTTATCTCTTTTTACTCTCTGTTCATATGAATATAGTCTTTTATTTACCAAAAAAAAAACTTAAATGTTATATAGCTTTCTATTTAAATATGATGGTATATGGTGATTTTGATATATGTTTTCAACTTTTAAAACTTTTTGCTTATGCTTGTGATGGCTATCTTAGAGATCCCTTTGTTTTAAAAAAAGATAGTTGACTTATGCGTATGTGTGGTTATGATTTGTGATATCCCTTCATTAAGTTATGATTTTTCTTTTCGAGATCTGATTCAGAAAATCATCGAGATATACCAAGATGATCTCACAGTTGTTTCAAAGAATAGAAATGTTCATGTCTCCCACCTTAGGACTATTTTTGAGAGGTGTAGTAAGTATGGTATCTCCCTCAACCCTAAGAAGTCCATTTTTGGGANTCAGAAAATCATCGAGATATACCAAGATGATCTCACAGTTGTTTCAAAGAATAGAAATGTTCATGTCTCCCACCTTAGGACTATTTTTGAGAGGTGTAGTAAGTATGGTATCTCCCTCAACCCTAAGAAGTCCATTTTTGGGATAGATAAGGGAAATTTGTTATGGCACATAGTTTCGGAGGAAGGAATTTTTGTTGACCCTGAGAGGATCCAGTGCATCAAAAATGTGTACCCTCCGACAAATAAGAAAGCTCTGCAATCAATTTTCGGCAAAATAAACTTCATTCAGAGTTTTGTTCCTAACTTCGTCGAGAGGGTGAAACCTATGAATGTTTTTCTTAAAAAGGACGTAGTTTTCAAGTGGGATGATAAGAGTTTACGAGTTTTTGATGATATCAAGGACACAATCTCCAAAGCCCCCATTTTTGGTCATCCTTGATAACTCTTGTGACTTCATGATATTTTCCTTTGCCTCTCCTGATACCGTCGCTAGAGTTTTATTACAGAGGGATGTTGATAACCATGAACACCCTGTTGTATTTATTAGCAAAGCCCTTAGAGATTCAGAATTGAATTATTCAATCATTGAAAAGCACGCTTACGCCTTGGTCAAATCACTTAAGCATTTCAGGAGGTAAATCAGATATAGTAAGATCATATCCTATGTCCCTTACCCCACAATAAAGGACATCATGTCTCAACAAGATTGCATGGGAACTAGGGGGAAATGGGTTTCCAAAATCCAAGAATACAACCTGGAGATAAAACCCACTAAGATTATAAAGAGACAAGGCTTGGCCCAAAAGTTAACTAAAGGTAATGAG
>SNQJ01S0049430.1:21541-40460 GCA_010110895.2 Picea sitchensis | reverse complement strand
ATTCTGTCTGTAAGCATTTTTCAGTCATTTGTTATCAATGAAATAAAGTCTTATTTCCGCTGCATCTCTGCGTTTATGTGTATTTCTGTATTTCATTGTGTTCCTACATAAATCCGGATCATGGAATTTCTTGTTTAAACCTTAGGGGAGAAACATAAGTCCATATTTCTCCCTATAAATTTTCTACTAGTTTAAATTGTCAATTATACATTGTTTAGAAGTGATTACTAAAGCCCTAAAGTGACATCTCTCTAGTAACTTCACTCTAATTACTAAATATATTTCAAAATCCCTTAGCCTAAGGAAGGTGCGCTAGGGCCTAGAAGTGCCTACTCTCTAGCAAAACCCATTCTTAAGACTTAGATGCTTGATGCCTTGAAGTTCCAACACCTATTGCATCTACCTCTTTCCTTGGACAAGTATTATCATTGCTTTATTTCCCAAGTGATATTGTTGTTGTCATTGACTCCATAAGCCCTAAAAAGGCACTATTCCACTTTCTTAGTCAATGGTTAATTAAACTAACACTCAAACTTCAATCCCTCAATATTTTACTAACAAATACGAACACTAACTTAGAATAAAACACTAAATTACTTGTTGTTGTTATAAATGTTTGTTACAACCATCTAAAAACAAAAAAAATTACGCATAATTCATATTATTTGCTAGCTAATAACCTCAAAAAGTGCTTGTGACAAATCAATATCATTCTAAGTAATAAATGTTATCTTTTCAAGCATTTTTGAGGCATTTTTCTTGCGGTTGTTACAAAATATCTATTGTTGTCGTACACTTTCATTTTGCTTCAATTTTATATCAGCTAGAATAAATTTACTTGGTTTACTATCCTTTGAAGCTTTACTATCATTTTTGTACTTGAAACTGCCATGTATTTGTTCTGTTGTTTTGTCTCGGGAAGGTACACTTCGACATATTCCTTTGCTTCATCCCTCTTGGACGTATACCTTGTGACACATTATAATTTGAGTGACCAGTGAGAGGGCAGGTATCTTTATCCTATCCTTAGCTTACCCAGCCCTTTAGGTGACCAAGGACTCCTCCCGTGGGGTAGATCTCCTTCGACTCCTAAAACGTGGGGATATCCTACTAAGGTGACAGTGGTAGGACGTCCTGTTTGTTACACCAATATCCCTCACTTGCCTTGGGCTTTGGGCAAGTACAAATTGTGCGATAAAAATTTTGGTGCCATTGTCAGGGAACATCAAGTCAGTTTTCCTCAAATGACATATCTTTGGTAAGCCTTTCCTCAAAGCCTTATCCTACAATCTTACCTGGCGACTCCACTAAGGGTGATCCCCTCATTTTTTTGATAATATGAAAGAGGTTATATGGAAACTACATTGATGAAAACCTCTAGTGGACGTCGGTAGATGCCCTATTACCCTATGGCTTCCCCCAAAGTGGTCCCCCAAGGAGATATTTGATCCCTTGGATTTGAGTAATATCAAAGGAGGATCACAAAATTTACCTAAGGAGGTCGATTCATGGCTACCCGGGTTCTCTAGGAAATATGGGACCTCTGGAAACCTGCATTGGTCAAAATTTTGCTAGAGCCTTGACCTCCATGAATCTGGAAAAAAACACCCAAATGTGTTCATGAAGCTCTTCCTGGTTTCACTCACTAGAGAGGCTAGAAACTCATGTATCAACCTCCCAAGTAACAACCTTAAAACCTGTGAGGATCTAGAACACACCTTCTTACAAATATGGGGCGTGAAGGAAGATCCGACTTCCCTTTTCTCACAATACCTAGAGATTTGTAAAAAAGACGATGAGTTTGTGAAGGAATTCAATGATAGATTCAATATGCTACTTATTCGAATCACTTCTAACTTCTTGCCACAAGACGCTATCATGGGACAATATATGAAATCCTTTGAAGGAGATTCTCAATCTCTCATAAGGAACAAATTCCCAACAGATCTCAGGGAGGCACAAAGTCTTGCCTGTCAACTCAAAAACAACCTAAAGTGGTATGAACCTAGCACCATTTCACAGGTTGATTCCATCCAAGATGAGATTGCAAACTTTCGTCAAATCCATGAGATACAAGTCAATGAGATAAACATTATGGAGGAAGGGTATGATTTTTCTGAAATACAAAAGTTAGAGGATGAAATAAACCTACGCCCATCCTCTAAGGCTCCTACCATGGGAAAGTGGAGCACTGGGTTTTCAAACATGAAGGATGCAGAAGAATACTCACAATATCTCATGGATATTAGGTTAGAGGATCAACATGATCTCTAGAAACCTAATGATTTCCCTTTCTGATTAGGAGAGTTTGATTTGGTAACTCATGAACTCGATGGAGCCTTATCAATACTGAACCTTGAAGAAGGAGAGGAGAAGGGTAGACATTCAATTCCACAAGATCTGGTAGAGGAGAGTATCTTGGAAGAAGACTCCCCTATTATCTTTCATGTGGAAAGTATCGAGCGAAAATATGGCGAACCCACACCCTTCTTTATCACCCTCCGAATAAACAATTTCCTCCTCCATAACTGCATCTTGGATTTAGATGCTTCCACAAACATTATGCCTCGAGGGGTTATGCAATAATTAGGCCTTGATATATATTGACCTTACAAGAACATGGAACCCAACTCCATTATAGTATGTGACCTTATCGAAGACTTAAATGTTAGTTTGCACACTCCCCCTGATGTGTCTTTCCAAATCAATGTGGTCATAATAGACGTACCAAGCAGTTGGGGAATTTTATTGTCCAAATACCTGGTGGGAAATTTGGGTCGAATTTTCCAATTTGAGGGATCAGAAGTTGTCATTCCCCACCAAGAAGGAGGATTCGTCACCCTTCACAAGGAACATGTTACCAGATGTCTGGTTGAACCCTCTGAAGAGCTTGTTGATCACCTCTTCTGCATGAACAATGGAATAGAAAATTTGCTTGTCCTAGACCTAGTGTTTGAGGAAGAACCATGCCAATAGTATGATAGGATGTGGACACTAGAGTTTGATGGTGCTCACTGTAATTTTGGCTCGGGTGCAGGGATTGTTGTCACCTCCCCTTCCAGAGAGACATTCTACTTTTATTATAGGATTGAGTACCATTGCACAAATAATGTTGCTGAGTATGAAGCTTTGATCATAGGTTTCAACTTAGCCATTGATAGAAAAATAAAGCACTTAAGGGTCATTGGTGACTCTAACCTGGTGGTTTCATAAGTACTATTGAATTTTTCCATGAAGAATGAGAGACTTAAAAGGTACCAAGATTTGGCTAGGGACATTGCAAAACACTTTGAGGTAATATCAATTGAAGCAGTTCCCAGGGAGGATAATCATGTAGCCGATGCTTTAGTAGTATCAACTTCTACCTTACAACCTTGTGAAGGCCCCCTTCAAAACTTATGCAAGATGGAAGTCATATTTAGACCTTTATCCTTGAAAACATAAAACATTGGCAGCTTTTTTATGATGATGCTCAGATCCTCACATTTATGGAAAACAATAGGGAGTTTTCTGACTCATAGGTAAACTTATTGGTTGAGTCCATGAATATTGAAGTTGTGAATTTACATAAAAATACTCTCCCAAAGGGATGTGTTCCTCTCGAACAAATGTTTGACATGAACAAAATTTACAAGGGGAAGTTCATCAAAGAACAATCTGACAAAGTTTTAGAATTCAATATAGGAATGAGGATCAAACATAGGATTATTAAAATAGGTGAAAGAACCACCGAGGCAGAGAGATAAGTGAAATACTTGACCTTATCAAATAGTTTAAGGATGTTTTTTCCTGGACTTATGATGACCTAAAGGCATATAGGGGAGATGTCATCCAACATGCCATTCCCTTGGTAGAAGGAGCTAAACCTTTCGAGAAAAAACTAAGAAACATCAACCCAAAAATTGTAAACCAAATAAAAAAGGAGCTCTAAAAGATGGTGGATGTCGATATTATAGTCTCTATCAGATACTGCTCATGGATGTCAAACCTTGTAGTCGTCTGAAAGAAGGTTGGGGACATCTGATTATGTGTTGACTTTTAGAATCTCAACCAATTATAATTGAAGGAAAATTATCCCCTTTCAAACATGGAACAATTATTGCAAAGGGTCACAGAGGCTGGAATGATGTCCATGTTGGATGGATTCTCTGATTACAATCAAGTTTTGGTTAAGAGGGAGGACCAACTCAAAACAACCTTCACTACACCATGGGGAACTTTCATGTACTTGAGAATGCCTTCTGGCCTCATGAATGTTGGTTCAATTTTTCAAAGGGAAATGGATTTTTCTTTTAGAGATCTGATTCAAAAAATCGTCGAGATATACAAAGATGATCTCACAGTTGTGTCAAAGAATAGAAATGCTCACATCTTGCACATTAGGATTGTTTTTTAGAGGTGTAGGATGTATGGTATCTCCCTCAACCCTAGGAAGTCCATTTTTGGGATAGATAAGGAAATTTTGTTAGGGAACATAGTTTCGGAGGAAGGAATTTATGTTGTCCCTGAGAGGATCAAGTCCATAAAAAATGTGTTCCCTCCCACAAATAAGAAATCTCCGCAATCATTTTTTGGAAAAATAAACTTCATTCAGAGATTTGTTCCTAACTTCATAGAGAGGGTGAAACCTATGAATTCTTTGCTTAAAAAGGACATAGTTTTCAAGTGGGATGATAAGAGTTTACGATCTTTTGAAGATATCAAGGATGCAATCTCCAAAGCCCTAGTTTTGGTCATCCCTGATTACTCTCACGACTTCATGATATTTTCCTTTGCCTCTTAGGATACCATCGTTGGAGTTTTATTATAGAGGGATGTCGATAACCATGAACACCCTATTGCATTTATGAGAAAATCCCTTAGAGATTTAGAATTGAATTATTCGATCACTGAAAAGCAAGCTTATGCCTTGGTCAAATCCAATAATGATTTCAGGGGTTACATCATATATAGTAAGATCAGAGCCTATGTCCCTTACCCCTCAGTAAAGGATGTCCTGTATCAACAAGATTTCATGGGAACTAGGGGGAAATGGGTTTCCAAAATCCAAGAATATGACCTGGAGATAAAACCCACTAAGATTATAAAGGGACAAGGCTTGGCCCAAATGTTAACTGAAGGTAATGAGGAAGTTATACAACTGGGGGAAAAGGAACAAGTCAACATGGTAGTATGTGAATTAGAACAGGATGAACGGTACTCCCACATTATACACTACCAAAAAAATTTGACTTGCCTTGACCACTTAGTAGATTACAAGAGGAGGGCTTTGAGACTCAAGTCCATAAAGTACTGCCAGACCCAACATAGTTTGGGTTGGAAGAATCCCGCCAGATTTCTCCTTAGATGTGTGAACAAAGATGAAGCTGACCACTTATTGAAGGAGTTGCATTCACGATATTGTTGGGGTTATTTCATTGCTCGTACCACTGCCCATAATATTTTGAGAGCAGGGTACTATTGGCCAACAATTTTTACTGATGCCCACCGATATGTTCGAAGCTGAAAACCATGTCAATACTTTGTAGGCAAACAAAGAATCCCCACACAACCTTTGAAGCCTGTGGTTGTGGAAGCCCCTTTCCAACAATGGGGCCTAGACTTCATTGATGAATTCAATGATAACTCAAGCAACGTGTACCGTTGGATTCTGATTGCTACCAAATACTTCACCAGGTGGGTAGAATCCATCCCTACGAAAAATGCAACTGAGGAAGTTGTCATGAATTTCTTGGAAGAAATAATCATAACAATATTTGGGACACCCGCCAAGATCACTACTGACAATGTTAAGGCCTTTAGTTCCCTTGCTTTGGCATAATTATGTTTCAAGTATGGCATCACTTTGCCCCACTCATCAAACTATTATCCTCAGGGGAATGGATTGGAAAAATCAAGTAACAAGAATCTTATGAGCATTGTCAATAAGATTGCAAGAGAAAATAAGAAGGTCTGGTATAGTAAAATCAAATATTCTCTATGGTCAAATTGTATAACAACAAAGACTTCCATGGGAAATATTACATTTGAGCTAGTATATGGGTTGGAAGCCAAGTTTCCTGTGAATTTCCAAATTCCCATCCTCCATTTCACACAACAATATATGACAGACAAAGATGCACTTCAAGGAAGAATCAATCAGTTGGTAGAACTCGATGAATCTATGAGGATTTCTTTGAATCAAATGGCGCAAAACTAGGTAAATATTAAGGGAACTTTTGATCATAAGGAAAAGGATAAAATCTTTAAGGAAGGAGATCTAGTCTTGTTGTGGGACAAAAGAAGGGAAAATCCAAGCATGCACAAGAAGTTTGATGGTTTATGGATTAGACCATACAAGATCGTGAGTGAGGCGAGAATAAATTCATTCAACCTGTCCACGCTTGAAGGAGAAGCTTTGAAGCTACCTGTGAATGCCATCCACCTCAAATCCTACTTCGGGGCCCTGACATGACACAAGTAAGTACAGGTAAGTGTACGTAGGTAGGCATTTGAATCCATTGTATATACCATACATATCATGTTAGTGTAGCTTTAGTTGCACTTTCATATTGTTTCTTTCCATTTGTATATATTATATGCTCATGATTATCTGTTAGATTAGAGATACTTTCTTTTCATTTTGATTTTATCATATATGGACAAAGGATGATATCACCACCCTAGATACGCTAATATTTTTATTTGAGTTTTAGTAGGCACGGGTCCTACCAAGAGATGTTGAGGTTCTCATGCACTCTATAGTGAGCACATGTCCCCAAGTAGGATCCAAATGTTACCTGCAAACTAGGGGTAACTAAGGAGATTGTGTGTCGAGGCCCACGGGTAGTAGACATAGAGTGTCGAGAGTTGGATGGGAAAGGCATAGCCCCAGAGGGCCCTTCTTTTCATTATTGCATTCTACACATCATCAATAACAACGTCCACCACACTGGCTTGGTCCCATAAGGCAATGAGACTTGCTCCATGATGTAATGAGTCCAGGTATCATGGTAAGTGTCACTCTAATATTTCAAGCATTTGAACATGTTGCAAAATATCTTTCTTGATTTCAGGACCTTTGCTTGGAATTTATGTTGTTTTCCTTATTTAGACCCGATGGGTGTTGTTGTATCCTAGTAAGTTGGTTACCCTTAGGAATAGATTTCTATTGGGGGGTTCCTTGAATATTCATCGTCCATTCCTGGTCATACTTGTCACTTTCCATACTTCATTCCCTCCATCTCCCCATCCTATTGGGATTTTCGGGTACACTGACCCGAGGAGGGATCTGTACCTTATTTCGTGGGAAGAAGGGGCTAAAGGCCCAGAGGGTAAAAGTAGCTGGCAAAAGATAAAATCCAATCATAAAATCTTCAAGATCATTCACCTAGGGATCCCTGAGAAAGAAATGAAGCGCTTCTCTATAAGAAATAGGGAACCTACAAAATAAATGATATTGGATACTTAAGGGGTTAATTGGAGGATGGGAGGTCTCATCATGAGCCGAACCATCATGATCATGGGTATTTAGTGGTATGACATTACCATCATCTAGTCACCAAGCTAGGGTAGTGGTTCTCAGTTACATGACTGAGGAAAACGAGGTCTCATCACGAGCTAGACTTCTCATTTCTGTGATGTATTTGTGAATGACACTATCTATATCTGGACACCAAGCCAGGATAGTGGCCTCCAAATTGTTACTTAAAGAATAAAATAATTATAAATAAAGAGATAATAATAAAAGAATGGAAAATAAATGGACTTGGAAAAATGTTGCATCGCGGACGAAGTGCAACTCACCCTCTATAAAGGCACCCATAGATTAGACAATAAAAACCCTTGTATGTCATGAACCCATGCCCAAAAGTTCACCCCACACCATCCCACATGCACACATGAATAAGATAGGTTCCACTTAGGAAACAACCTAGACTAGAGGAGTGATTGACCCAACATGGCACCTTGATACCCCTCCCACACCTAAATTTGACAAATTATATAACGTCCTTGAGCATTTGTTTGGTTTGAAAAGGGTGGTTTGATGCACATGTTCGAGTAGTTTGATTATTAGATGTGGTTTACTTGTTATGATACTTGTGAATCATGAAACCCGGAGGGCGTACCTATTTGTCTTTGCAGGACCTTTCCCGGTGGACATGTATTCATGAGGAGATGATCAATTCAGACCTTCAAGAAGGCTTGAAGCCCAAGGATGGATGTAGAGACCCCAGGCTTGGGGAAAGACAATGACAATCAATTTTCTTAGTGAAGGAAGAGGATGTTTCCTTTGGAGGCACCCTGATAGGCCTAGATGATGAGGGGCCACCCTTCACCACCTACACGTTGGCTTTGGAGACCTTGGAGGTCATTTTAGTAGCCCCATGATGTCACATAGGGCTAGGGTTTGACATTGAGATACGTTGGGCTGCAGTTTTGGCACGTGTGGAGTTGAGGAGGGCCTTTGAGGCCCAACGTTTTGCTAGATGACCTCAATGTCTCATGGAGGAGGCCTAACGTCACCCTAGGAAGGATGACATCACCCTCTTTAGGGTTTAATTTTTGAAAATCAATTTAATTTTGAATTTTAAGAGCAAATTGACATGTAGGCTCTGTTTTGTGAAAAGACACAACTTTTAGGTAAATACGTCAGGATTTCCCATTTAAATATGGCTTGCTTATTTCATTTTTCATCATAACTCATTTCACAACACTTGTGGACTAGAATTTTCTCCCTCATTAAGGGATATTGGCTGGAATTACCAAGGCACATCTCTTGGGGAAGCTTTTTTAAGACAATTGGCTTAGGTTGATGGAAAGTTGGTATGGATTGTTGGTTGTCATTGATTTCAACCATTGGAGAGTGATATTGTAGATTGATGTAAGCCCTTAGTGATTGATGTCAACCCTTGGAGAAGTCTGGT
Organism: Picea sitchensis; assembly: GCA_010110895.2. Classification (NCBI taxonomy): domain Eukaryota; kingdom Viridiplantae; phylum Streptophyta; class Pinopsida; order Pinales; family Pinaceae; genus Picea; species Picea sitchensis. The sequence continues at coordinate 31,554 of SNQJ01S0049430.1, read as the reverse complement.
AGCAAATTATGGTAGCACAAAGGCATGGGTAAGGGACCCGAGTCTCCTTGAGGTATAAGGGCATAAAGATCATTGAATTTATAGGTAAGACTATTCTATATGGATAGTACAAGTCATGCCATTTCTGGTGATATATGGAACATCACATAACTCCTCACGGTTAGAGAGTTATGGCCTTGTGAAGTTGGAAAACCCTCATGAGTTATATAGAAGCCCTAGAAGGTCAAAGAAGTCAAATTACTCTAGAAACTCCTAGAAGAATTTGACTAGTCAAAGTGGGCGAAACTAGGAGTTAATCATGGGTATAGTTGTTGCATTAAGTAAATAATTAAAAATAAATTAGTTGCAACAAGAAGTTGTGAGTTTGGTAATTATGGTAAAGTAGTTGTTATGAGAAGATTGAATAGTAAAAGTGGTTGACCAATAAATAAATTAAATAATAAAGTGGTTGCAACAAGAAGTTAGTTAAGGGAAAAGAAGCTATGAATTGAATAATTATATAAAAGTTAGTCGCAACAAGAAGTTTTGAGTAAAGAGAAATTATTTAAATAATAAAGTAGTCAAAGTGGCTAAGTGGACAAAATGGTTAAGTGGACAAAGTGGCTAAGTGGACAAAGTTGGTTAAGTGGACAAAGTGGTCAAGTGGATACTTCTAGAGGAAGCTACTTGGAGAGTATAAATAAGAGAGCAAGGGTCTCCCATTAGTATCCATTGAGCATATTGAATATCTAAAAGTGATTGAGGTAACTAAAGGAGATCTAAGGTGATTTTCAGAGGGAAGGTGAAGTAAAGAAGGCTGAAATTCAAGGGAGGATAAAGTCTTTTGATGATGCTTTCTAAGGTATGTTATTTACAATTCATCTCACTATTTTCGTGATAACTTTTTTTCTACAATGATTCAAACAACGAAATCTGGAGGCTGTTGAGAAAACATATCCAAGTAGTTGTGATAAAAATTTCAGCTTGTGGGTCATATTTTTGGTGTTACATTCCGTGGAAAATAGGGTTTGTGGCTAGTCCTGAAACTAGTCTAAAACAGGTGTTTCGGGTAAAAACGTCATAACTTCTTCATAACATATCCAAATTAAGTAAGACCAAATGTATTGGTTAGAGTACAAGATATAGTATGTTGAGTACCATTTTCAGATTCATACAACAAATATTTCATGTGGGGCATGCTCTACAAGTTCGCTCTCTAGAATAATCCATAATTCATCAAGGTATGCCATTTTTGCTATAACTCCTTTTCTGGGAGGTTCCAAGTAGTGAAATATCGAGGAATTGCATAAAGGACACTAACAAACATTGTGTACTATTTTCATATCTTTATTCATTACAGGTATAGAGTTATGCTTATTTCAAGTTAGGGTTTTTGACTAATCCAAAATTAGTCATGTGAGACTAAATTAAAGTTTGATGAAAATGCTAGTCTCTTGTTGTTAAAGTTAAGGAAGGTTTGCAGGTATGTGATCATATACACTAGGTCTGTTATAGAGTTACACATCATATTTGGATGATGAATTTGATGAGGGATTTTTGGTTGAGGTATGTTACAAATAGAGGTTGTATAATAGTGAGGTTGTGGCACATGGTTTGATGTAATGGTTTATGGTATTGGGTTTATGGGTAGAGTGATGAATTGTTAGATAAATTTTGATGGTTATATTGGTGTATGTCTTTGGTATTGGTTGAGGTACATGTTGGGTAGATGGTTGAGACAAGTAGTTGATGAGTTGGCACATACATGAGGTGTATAGTTGATGATGTTTGTACATCTTGATGAGTGATAGTTGCTGAGTAGTTGATGCATGATTGGTACATACTTGGTACATGGTTGGAGGCACTTGTTAGTAGTATTGTTGACACATGGTTTATGGATGATGTAGCGTACTTGTCTTGGTATATTATTAGAAGCACATATTGATCTTGGTGATGATTATGAGTTGTTGTGTTATGCTTGGTTGATGCACATCTTGGTGATATTGTTCATATGGTTGAGAGTTGTATTAGTGATTGATCTTGGTGAGTAGATCTGATTTGGTTGATAAGAATGATGAGACAGGTTGTTGTGATAGGTTGTTTGGATAGGTTATTTTTACAGGTTTGGTGCATGGTTGATGCACTTGTTTATATTACATGTTGAGGTACATGTTGGCACAGGTTATTGGTACAGGTTGTTACAGGTCATTTGGTGCAGGTTGAATGGTACAGGTTTACAACAATATATCTCATAGTGATGGTGTGATAGTGGTTCCATCATTCTACTTATATTTTAGGGCGGTTGGACGGGGCAAGGATAGGTGGTTGTAGCCACCTTCTGGTTGTTGTCGAAGAACATAGGGGGTTGTAGCCTCCTTCTGGTTGTAGCCAGAGAATTGGGGAGTTGGAGCTTCCCTCAAGTTGTAGCCTGATAAACTAGGTGGTTGTAGCCACCTTCCGGTCATAGCCAGAGAGCATAGGGGGTTGTAGCCTCGTTTTGGTTGTAGCCAGAGAATTGGGGAGTTGGAGCTTCCCTCAGGTTGTAGCTTGAGAAACTAGGGGGTTGGAGCCTCCTTCCAGTTGTAGATAGAGAATTAGAAGTTGATTATTCCTTGAGTGCAATTCTTGACATATAAGAAAATCATTCTGTGGTTTTCTCACGCATTGGGTTTCCACGTAAATATTGGTGTACTGTGCATTGTGTGGATGTGTTTATTATTGTTTATTATGCACTGATTAATGTTAATGCTTATGATACAGTAAGATATTGATGATGAACAAATGAACATGGTTGAATAAGTAAAATAATATACTTTGTGGTTTAAATGATTAATAATTGGTATAATTGCTCATTACTGATTCACCCTCCCCTCTTAATAATCCAACAACTTTATGGTGATGTATAATTTTTTCATGGTGGAATGCTCTTCAACTAGGGTTTGACTTGATTATTCTTGGTGAAATAAGAAGAAAATCTGCATTTTTATTCATGTAATGAATGCTTATGGTAATTTTTTCTTATTTTATGTTGAAGATTATGAAATTGCTTGTTTAAACCCTAGGGGAGAAACACAAGTTCTTGTTTCTCCCTATAACTTTTCTACTAGTGCAAATTGTCAATTATACATTGTTTATAAGTGATTACTAGATCCCTAAAGTGCTAGCTCTATAGTAACTTCATTCTAATTACTAAATATATTTCAAAAGCCCTTAGCCTAAGGAAGAAAGGTGCACTAGGTCTTATTATCACACAATTTCTACTTGTCCCAAAGGGAAAGGATAAAGGAAGGCAAATTGGCGTAACAGGAGGTTGTCCTATCACTATCACCTTAATGAGACACCTCTTTTTATTTAGGGATGATAGTCCAGGGGAGACGTCTCCGATGACCTGGGGGTTTGAAAAGGCAAGGTTGAAGTATCAAGGAAAGTTATCCACTCTCACAAGTCACACTGATCAGAAAGTCCCAAAGTTTTAGAAAATGAAGCAATGTTATGCTTGAGTGTACCTGCCCAAAACAAAGCAACAAGAAAACAATATCTTTTACAAGTACAATTTGATGTTAGTGCTTCATAAAACCTTGGACTTGTCAATGAAAGAAACAAGTTGATGAAAGATGAAGCAAACATAAATTCTATAACAACAATGTATACAAGATGATAGCTTCACAATCAATGCCTTAAATAAGCTTCACAATGACCAAAAATGATAATCCAATAATAGCAATATACTAGCACTTGTTAGAAGCTAATGAGGCAATGTAAAAATCAACTTTTGCAATTGCTTTTAAGAGCTTTTACTGCTGTAATAATTGGCTGTAGCTTACTTTTGTAACAACATGAAGAAGGTTAGTGAATTAGTCTAATCTAGGGTTAGGAAAGGTTAGTAAATAGCTTGAGGTAAAAGTTTTCAGTGTTGTTCTCGGCAATCAATCAAATAGAAGGTCTAGATCAATGTCTTTAAGGATAATGGAGTCACTTCTTGCAACAACAATCTTGAAGGAAACAAATGATAGTGTGTAAGCTAAGGACAAAGAGGGATAATGGTTGAGGTGTTGGTAACCCAAGGCCTCAAGTCAAGATTCTAGTAAATAATGGCTTGATGAAGCAAATGATGCTAGAGTGATACAACGGTAGGGCTCTAGCTCAATGCTTCAAAAGGTAGGGTTTCTAGCAAAATCTAGTAGGTGAAAAGTTTATTAATACAAGGACAATAACATGTGCTTGATCTCCTGGTGTTTTAAGCTAGAAATTTCATAATCTTGGAAAAATGCATAGTAAATGTGCTATAACCATTCAAAGTAAAGAAGAATTACAAAATTCCACTTACATCCACCAAGAATAATCTAGCAATTAGCCTAGTTGAAGACCTTCCACCAATAAAATGCCAAAAAAACACCAAATTTAGCCTCCTCCAAGAGTTGCGCACCATTTAATTTTAGCTAAAGAGCCTTAAAGGAGTTGAATTTCATACCTCACTTAGTGAGTGAATGAATGATGAAAAATTACAAGGGGAAAGTCCCCTATTTATACAATGAAAATGACCTTTAATTACAGAATTAGGTCAAAAAGGTCGACATGGCCAGTTTACATGAGAAAATCGAAATTTACCTAAATTTGACAAATAAAATCCTAATTTGAGATTTTTAGGGTGACGTCATGCCCCTCCTAGAGTGTCGTTAGCTTCCTTGCTGGAACGTTGGCCCTCCAAGTGGAACGTTGGGGCTCAAAACCCCTCTGGAACTGCCACACATGCCAACCAATGTTGTCCTCAAGCTGGAGGCCTCAACTAGGTGACATCAAGGCTCCAAATGATGACATCAAGGGCCTTCATGGGCCAACATCATGTGGGAGGGAAAGACCCCCCTGGATCTAGGCCTTCCAGGCTGTCTCTACTGGAACGTCCTCCTCTCTCTCCAGTGCAAGCCTCTAGTATATGGCTGCCCCTTGTTGGGGTCTCAACATCCATCTGGTGGGATTTTAACCCTATGGAGGTCCTAACTAATCATCTCCCCATGTGTACCTGTCCGTTGGGCATGGTCCTGCAACAACAAAAAGTATGCCCTCCATGGGCTCATAAGTCACAGGGATCATAGCAATGTCAATCACATCTAATAATCAAGTTATCTAAACATGTGCATAAAACCCCCCTTTCCAAGACAAGTGCTCAAAGACATTATGCTATTCTACAAGCTAGGTTTGGAGAGGGTTTCCGGACATCTTGTTGGGATGATTCTCCTTAAATGTGGGATGTTTCTAGGTGGAGACCAATATAGGTCATCTAAGTGCATGAGATGGTATGGGGATGTTTGGGCAAATGGGTGCAATGATGACAGGGAAATGTATGGCTTACCCATGGGTGCCTCTAAAGAGGGTGAGTTGCACCTTGTCATGGATGCAAATGTTTTCAATCCCATTCAATGTCTTTCTACATTTTTATCTTGTTGTTTTTTCTTTCAAGAGAATAGCTAGGGACACTGCCCTAGCGTGGTGACTAGTGGTGACAATGTTACCCACAAGCATTTCACGGAGATGAGAATATTGGCTCGTGATGAGACCCCCCTTCTCTTGTCTAAGCCACCAAAATTCACTACCTTGGCGTGGTGACCAACTGAATGGCAGTGTCATACCGCTACATTACCATGGACCTAATAGGTTGGCTCATGATGAGACCCCCTATCCTCCAACTAAGTCATAAGTTTATTTTATTTTATGGGTCACGCCTTCTTACTGAGAAGCCTTTTATTTCTTTCTCGGGGATCCTTGGGCGAAGCATTTGAAGGTTTTGTTCTTTTGGATCTTATATTTTGCCAACTATTTTTACCCTCTCAGCCTTTAGCCCCTTCTTCCCACAAGGCAAGGTACAACCCTTTGCTAGCTTGGAAAATCCAATTCCTGAACCAATGCAGAGGATGGATGAGAGGGAAGATGATGAAAAGTGATAAGTATGATGGGAATGGATGACGACCTTTCATGAACCCACCCGGTGGAAACTCACTCCCAAGGGAACCAACTTGCTAGGGCATTCTGTCACCCCCCCAGGTATGGAGAAGTCAAAAGGCATAAATTCCAAGCACACATCATGAAGCAAAAAGAATTAAATGCACATATTCAAATGTTTTGAGAATCAGAGTGACACATACCATGATACCCAAACTCATTACCTCATGGAGCAAGACCCACTGCTACAGAAGGACCATGCCGATGGGATGGATGCTACTGTTGTTGACAAGATGGAGGCGATGAAGAAGAAATATGGGCCCTCCAGGGCCAGGCTCAAGTCAATATGGCTCTCGGTACTCCATATCTAGGACCTGTGGGCCTCAAGACATAATCTCCTTAGTTATCCCTAGGCTAGAGGATAACATCTGGCTCCAAATCAGGGAAATGTGCTCACCGTAGAGCGCATGAGAACTTCAACATCTCTGGTATGACATGTGACCTGCTAGATCTCAATAAATTTTATTAGTAATTATTTGGGGTGGTGACATCACCCCTGGATCATATATGGTGTTGGAACACATATTTTTCTAAAACTTTAGACTTTAATAAATTTCTTTTTTCGCTTAAATAAGGACAACGCGCATTTGAATCTCACCATTGATAAAGTTTTCCATATGATCAAATGATCTTAAATCTTTTGGATTGGTGGAATCGCCAAATGATTAATAAGTCAAATCGTTGAAAATTTCTCCAGAGTTTTGCGTTTCGGATAGTTCGTTAGGTCTTAACTTTCAAAATCTTGATACCCGAAAGATGTCTGTTTTAACTAGTCAACTTGCAAACCTTCGAAACGACAAAGTGCCGAAAGATTAAGTCTCGATTAATTAAATCAAACTAATTCAAAGATAATTAATCATTTCACATTTCAGGAATCAGGGGTTTACCATTCATCACATCCAAAAAATCTTGAAACCCGAATTCCCGAAAGCATTGAGTTCTAAACATGATTAATTAACTTCTTAAAAGGAAATTAGCAGCGTAAATTAATATTCCGCGCTTTTGCTTTCAGGATATTTCAATTTTGTTCCATCCAAAACTCCTGATTGCGAATCACCGAAATTTAGTAACATTTATTATGGATCAATGGAAATGATTTCTAGCTTAGAGTGCATATCACCAGATGTACTTTCCTCATTAAAATAAATAAATTCCTCATCTGTAAAAGCATGCTAGAATTAATGCAAGCTGAGTGTAAATAAAGATGTTCTATTTTGAATTTCATTTTTACCTTCAACAAAGTAGTGAGTTTTATCCAAGGAAAGCTTACGCATTCTCCCCTGTAACAGGTATTCGTGTGCTATTTCAGACATCATGGCACCCAGGAAAATCAAAACATCCAAGAAGAATGATGATGCCAATGAAGGTTCGAATCCGAATGCAAAGGTTTTGTCTGATACTACACCACATGCTATAGATTCAATTAGATCCTGGACGCAGATTTTCAAAATCTTGGAGCACGAAGTTATAAATTGCCCAGACGATTCTTGAGATGAAACAAACGACAATCAGGAAAATAAACTCAGAATTATAGCGGAGTCTGAGCTTCATAAATATCAAGCTCATGCCATATAATGACATGATAAGTTGGGATCTGGAAAACACCGATATGTAGACCAGGAGCATCATCAATCACCAAAAGGTCATTGTTGGCTCTTTTAGGCCGGAACACCTCCAAGTAATGTACAAGTTATCCCCCGATCCAAAATATATTTATAATGCTACGTTCATGATGGAGTTTCAACAAAATGAATGTGTGCAATTTGACTGATGATACCCAGATATAATTAAAACCTGGTGGGGAATTCCAGCGAAATTCAGAGCTGACTCCCATGGTGTTTATTCCATCGTGTTGTTAAATGAGTATATGGTCTATGTAGCCATGATGCTATGTAGAATATTTGGAAAGAAAAGCCCTACTCATTTCCCGGTGGAATGGGTACCAATCATGCATGAGGTAGCCGAGGGTTTTGCTTTCAACTGGGTTAAGATGTTGTCTGATAACCTAGCCAAGGAAATTACTGAGTATCAAATGGCGAAGTCAAAAGGTCAACCTGCCCCTTTTTATATGTCTGTGTATGTCATGGATGCCATATGTTTTATGACTCCATTTCCATTGATGAATTGGGGCTGGAACCCAACCAGGGAAAAACCTATCCATTTTTATCATTCCAAACTATGGGAGGGAAAGGCCAAAGACTTGTTTTATGAAATATGTCATAATTTAGTGATCCCCGTTCATCAAACACTATATGGTCATCCACCTCCTCAGATTTCAGATCAAATTATGGGAAACCTTAAACAAGTTGCAGATTGGTTCATTGAAGAAAATTTCTCCTATATCAGGGTCTTTAGGTGCTTAGTTCCCCCTCATGCTCTCCCAAAGTTTCTGCTCAATAGACCTGTGTGCAGAGAAGTGGCTTACTAGACGATAACAGGAGGCATTGGCAAAGAGCTAAAAGCAACTTAGAAGAAATTTTGGCCAACCTTCCCTCTACAGGTTGGAAGGTTTTCCTTGTTGAAGTTTGTCCTTTCCAAAGTAGAGGATGCATCTTTATAAGATGTCAAATTGGTTGAAATTGAATTCAAAAAACATGATCCATACCAGATCGTGGAGAATCACCTAGCTCAATGAAATATGAAAACATATATGCATAAAGACTCTGCATATGACAATATATTTAGGGGAATCATATCATATGAGGAGGTACAGGGCAGAGTTCAGAAGTTATCCCCTGACCAACAGGCTAGTTTCTTCAATTTCCAAAGGCATGGACAAAATAGTTTTCCCAAGATATTACAGGGAGAATTCATGATCCAGGGGATCAAATTTTGCTCAAAAATTCAAAGTGCTCGGAATCGCTTCAAATCGAACGAGAGCATAGGCCTCATTGTTACAAACCCAACGCAACTTGTTTGGGTTCAAACGAACATCGGGAGCGAGATATATCATGCTCTGTTCAAAATGATAAACATGCAAAAAAAGGGATGCTGACTGTACAGTTTGTACAGTCTGTACGACTGTTGATGTGGCAATCCATACGACACGTGGCAGACAGTTGTGTGGATAGTTGGCATGTGACGTGGCATGTTTGCAGCGAACGAGATGGCAACACGTGGCCCAGTCAATGGCCTCCACGTGTCATATATACATTGGTTTAAAATTATGTTGTTGGCCGGAGTCAACCCCGCGACCTCTGGGCAGGGGGGAAAGACTTGGGAAGGGCCACCAACTGGCGCGCCACTGGTTGGTCCTTGTTATATATATGGCAATATATTTATATATGTTTGCATATGTGGATAGTTGGGGCGCGACCGGGATGGGGCTTAGCCCCAGCCCTTAGTCACATATTGCGTTAACATATGACCCATTGCTATACCGTTTGGCGCGCGCGCGGTTGCGTTTTGATTTGGTTTCAACGGTTATACAAATGACCTGCCACTTGTCCTTTAACCATTGGCTTATGGAAACGGGGGCCTATGTTTGCATTTGTGCGTGGTCATATGGGCCATACAACCTTGTCCTTGATGGTTAGGGGCTAGGTACGCCTGTAACCGTCCTACAGTTTGCACGGTTCACGTGGTTGCATCCGGTGCTAAGTTTTTATGCTTAAATATGCGTGTGGGCTAGGTTGAGCCAACAAAGGTGTGTTTTGTAGATGCAGAGACAACAAGTTTGAAGGGGTACTTCTAGGAAGCCTATCTTCTTCAATTTTTGGCCAAAGGAGGTGTCGAAAAAGCCCAGCTAGGGGTTTTTGGACGTTTTGAAGCCATTGGAGCAGTCTATTTGGCATTTTGAGCATTGTAAAGCACATTTTTGAGCACTTTGAGCAAATAATACAAATGATCCATTGGAAGTTGGACCAAGAGATGTAGCCCAAGAGAGGGGTGAACTCCTTTATCATTTGTTGTGTTATGTGTTTTCTGTTCACTGTTATTGTTGTTGTTTATATGCATCTTGAATGAGTAAATCCTTTTAAAGTTGTGTTGCAAAGTTGATCCATTTGCATTTTAACACATAAATTTTACTTGCAAAT
>SNQJ01S0049430.1:6173-21531 GCA_010110895.2 Picea sitchensis | reverse complement strand
TCTCTGGTTGCAACCAGATGGAAGCTACAACTCCCTGTGTTCAAGCACCCACTTGAACCTCTGAGGACAACAGTCCTCCCTAGAACCTCCCTTCCACCCTGAAATATTAATCTTTGTTACTAAAACTTATTACAGTGATATAAAGTTCTTCAATGTCTTACCAGTCTCATCGTTGTTCGGTTACACTGCGCTACTCTGTCTGCATCAATGTCTTCTACACACTCCTCTAAGCTTTATGTCCTTCTCTATTTATGCACTATATGCCATTTCCATTTAATGCACCTTTCTCTGTTGTGCATCTCTTCTGTTGCACTCTACCTCCTTCTTCACTTGTCAATCCCGCCTCACAACAACAACACTTCTCTCTTCTTTGTTCTGCATTATTATAATCTCGGTGCTCCTTGTGCATCCCCTCTGCTTCTCCCTCCTGCATGCTCTTCCATCCGCCAATGTCCACCACATCGGGGTCTGCACTGCCACTCCACAATACCACCACTTCACTCCTGTGCGCCACATTGTCTCTCTCTGTTCTGCATCTCCTGCTCATTTTGAGTGCTCTGCCTAATCATCATGGTAACTCTTCAGCTTATCTGGTAGTTAGATCCATCTGTCAATTGCCTCTATGATCAGTCTTCATTCCATTGACAGATTCCTAAAGACTCTTAATCTCCTCTGATAATCACACATAAGTCTCTTCGAGTCCTCTGGCAGAAACCATCAGTGGTTTCTAGTAGTTACACTGTGAACCTCCAAAGACCACTTCAAAAACTGAATCAACACTGATCAATTAACTGTAAAGAGCAACAATAGCCCTTCAATCATACTTAAATTCACCTGCACCATTGGAAGGAGTTCGTAGGGTCTTGTGTTTAATTCATATGCCCATTGGCTGTGATCGAGCGCTAAACAAAGTTTTAAATTAGTGATCTCGTATCTTGACATTTCTATGATAGAAGATCTCGACACTCCAAGTCGCGATCACCGAGACTCCGAGATGGAGCTTAGCATTGATAGCTTCTTCCCCTCACGTGATGATCCGAAATCGGATTCAGAAGGCTGTAAGGGCATGAAAAATGCTCAAAAATAAAAGTGCTCGGAATCCGACGAAACTAACACCATTGCGTCTGGCTCGTCTTCCTGATTCCGGTGGTATAATTTTTATGTCAGATGGAGTCCGTATGAAGAAGATATCACATTCTGTCCGCCGAGCCAAACAGACAAAATTTTGGGATGCTGACTGTACCTGTCCGTACAGTGACACGTGTCAGTCCGTACAGCTGACGTGGCATGTCTGTACAGCTGATGTGGCGTAACCAAAATGCGACACGTGGCAGGTCCGTACAAGACACGTGGCAGCACCAGGGGATGACGCGTGGCGGCTTCCGGACAGGACACGTGGCAGCACCAGGAGGCGACACATGTCAGTCTGATTTGGCATTTTCGGCACGCACTTGGGCCAATCCCGAAGTGACACGTGTCACCACTGGAAGGGTGACACGTGGCAGGGTGACGTCAGTAGGTGACGTGGAAGGCTTACGTGGCAGTGCTGACTGGTGTACGACGGATGAGGTGGACCAATCAGGTGTTGACACGTGGCACTGTTCGGGCGAATGAAAAGGTGCCACGTGGCCCAATCACAGGCTGCCATGTGTCACCCCGGGTTTAGCCAATGACAGCTATATAAAAATTATTTTGGGCCCGGGTGGGATTTGAACCCCGGACCTCCTCCATGCTATGACTTCGCGACAGGGCTCCGACCACTAGGCCACACGGGTGTTACTTGTTATCATGGTGGCGGGGTTTGTTTTTAATGTTGGTGTTAGTGTATAGCACCGGGGGTTGGGGCCGGGGCTTAGCCCTGACCCCATTTATGTACATTGCAATGTGGCGCGGGGTGTTAACTGTATGCGCATGCCACGACCATATGCAAACCACAATGCGACCAAGTGCCAATGCTGTTTGGGGGCCAGCGCTAGCCCTTTGGGCTAAGCGCTTGGCCATATTAACGTCAATATGACCACAACAAGGGGGCCGCGCCCAGGTTAAGGAGCTAAAGCGGTTTTATAACTAATATATAGTTTGAAAAGTGGGTTTTTAACCACTTTTGAACTAATTTTAATGTAATTAACCCTTATTAATGATAATTGGGAGTTATTGGGCTTTTTTTGAGCCTAATTCTTGGGAGGAAGTTGGAGATTGAAACCAACTTTCCCAACTATTTAACCAAGGCCATGTTGAGGCCTTTTGGTCAGAGTTTGAAGCCTTTGGAGAGCTTTTGGACNTGTGCTTATTGTCATTCACCTAAGCATTGTGTTGCCAAGTGTTGGAAGAGACAAAGTTTGTACAGGAAACCTATGTCGTCCAAGAAGGAAAAATGATGTAAAGGCTCAAGTCCACAACAGAAGAAGGAGAAGGTTAAGCAGGTCTGGATGCCGAAAACTCGTTGTACGTTTTGCAACAAGAGTGGACATCAAAAGGCTAGCTGTTGGAAGCTTAATCCAGAGCTTCGTCCAAAGAAGGGCAAAAGGATTTTGCATGCGCCCACGAAGAAGGAAGGATTACCAGTGAAGCAAGAAGAACACCGTGAAGTAAAGAAAGCAGTCACTTGGTTATGCCAGAAGTGGATGTCTCAACTTCATTGTGTTTTGCTTCCCCTGATGTAATCATCTTTCAGAGACAAAGAGCAAGCTGTGTGGCCTATCCCGAGCTTGTCGAGTGGTCTGTAACCTTTTGGGGACCAAAAGGTCTTATTGTTGGGAGGTGTGATCTGAAATCGGATTCAGAAGGCTGTAAGGGCATGAAAAATGCTCAAAAATAAAAGTGCTCGGAATCCGACGAAACCAACACCATTGCGTCTGGCTCGTCTTTCTGATTCCGGTGGTATAATTTTTATGTCATACGGAGTCCGTATGAAGAAGATATCGCATTCTATCCGCTGAGCCAAACAGGCAAAATTTTGGGACGCTGACTGTACCTGTCCGTATAGTGACACGTGTCAGTCTGTACAGCTGATGTGGCATGTCCGTACAACTGACATGGCATAACCAAAATGCGACACATGGCAGGTCCGTACAGGACACGTGGCAGCACCAGGGGATGACGCGTGGCAACTTCCGTACAGGACACGTGGCAGCACCAGGAGGCGACACGTGTCAGTCTGATTTGGCATTTTTGGCGCGCACTTGGGCCAATCCCGAAGTGACACGTGTCACCACTGGAAGGGTGACACGTGGCAGGGTGACGTCAGCAGGTGACGTGGCAGGCTTACGTGGCAGTGCTGACTGGCGTACAACGGATGAGGTGGACCAATCAGGTGTTGACACGTGGCACTGTTCGGGTGAATGAAAAGGTGCCACGTGGCCCAATCACAGGCTGCCACGTGTCACCCCGGGTTTAGCCAATGAAAGCTATATAAACATTATTTTGGGCCCGGGTGGGATTTGAACCCCGGACCTGCTCCATGCTATGACTTCGCGACAGGGCTCCGACCACTAGGCCACACGGGTGTTACTTGTTATCATGGTGGCGGGGTTTGTTTTTAATGTTGGTGTTAGTGTATAACGCCGGGGGTTGGGGCCGGGGCTTAGCCCCGACCTCGTTTATGTACATTGCAATGTGGCGTGGGGTGTTAACTGTATGCGCACGCCACGGCCATATGAAAACCACAATGCGACCAAGTGCCAATGTTGTTTGGGGGCCAGCGCTAGCCCTTTGGGCTAAGCGCTTGGCCATATTAACGTCAATATGACCACAACAAGGGGGCCACGCCCAGGTTAAGGAGCTAAAGAGGTTTTATAACTAATATATAGTTTGAAAAGTGGGTTTTTAACCACTTTTGAACTAATTTTAATGTAATTAACCCTTATTAATGATAATTGGGAGTTATTGGGCTTTTTTTGAGCCTAATTCTTGGGAGGAAGTTGGAGATTGAAACCAACTTTCCCAACTATTTAACCAAGGCCATGTTGAGGCCTTTTGGTCAGAGTTTGAAGCCTTTGGAGAGCTTTTGGACAGTTTTGGAGAGCAGAGATGTTGAGGCAAAGCCAGGTCTAAGCCAGTTTGAGGCAAGGAAGCTGTTGAGGTAGAGATGCTGTCGGACGATTTCTGAGAGCTCGGGACATCCGTTTCAGGTGCCGTAAGTTGTGTAAGATTCTAGAGATCATGGAGAACAAGACTAGATCAGTCTAGAAGCCAATCGGAAATGTAAAGATGTACTAATAATCTTTTGAAAAGAAATCAAGAAGCCTCCCTCACAGAGAAAAGGCCCGGAGACGTAGGCAAAGTTGCCGAACTCCGTTATCAAATTTGTGAATTATGGTTTGCTGTTCTTTATTGCATTTCAGATTTGCAAATATGTCTATGGTTTTATAATTCATTTGATTTCTCGCGCTTTCGTTAAAGTTTCTCAATGGTTAATTAATGCATGCGAATAAAACTCAACCATAGTCATTTCGAAAAATCCTGACGGATCACGTGACCACTAGCTGTGCCAAAGGGCGCTTCATATTTTGCTAACTTATAAGCTTCATCGAGCTTGATAAACGGTCAAGATCTCTAATGATCTGACGATCCAGATCTCCTCGCAATCTCGCATATTGCGATTCCTGTGATGAAGGATCTTGATGCTCCAAGTCACGAGCACCGAGACTCTAATATGGAGCTTAACACCGCTAGCTCCTTCCTCCATCTTCTGCAGATGTAACAACTGGCTGTGACCACAACCTTATTTGAAAATGCATTTTGCACTTTCGCATCTCAGGTATGCTATGATGATTCCTCTTGACTCTCCATGTCACGAACTCTGAAATAGGGATTGGCTTCTTTAGCTATCGACAATGTGACCACGAGATATGACAACTCGCCAATCAAATGAGCACTTCACTCCTTTGAATTTTCAGTCAGTGAAACGATGATCTTTCACCATGTGTCCTCTGGATCCAACGGTCCATGACTATCCTCGATGGACAGCTAGGATTCCTTCACAGTTTTGAAGAGTTGGATGAATCTTGGTCTTATCCGCCTTGCAACTTCACCATATCTAATGGCTATTGGTCCTTCATAATTACTCTAGATCTGACGGCCCAGATCTTATCATGATTTCGCCACTTCACGAGCCTTCTTCATGCCTGATCAACGGTCCACAATCCTTGGTGATCTGACGGTCTATATCTTTTCATGATCTCGCATATCATGAGTTTGAACCTCTTTCCTTTGGATTTCCCGATCTATGAAACTCCAAAACAAAACCTTTGTCGTTCACCACGTGTCCATCTTGAATCAGCTGTCAAGATTGTTATCACGATTTTGCATATCGCGAGTCTGAACCTCTTTCCTTTGGATTTCCCGATCCGCGAAACTCTAAAACAAAATCCTTGTCGTTCACCATGTGTTCTTCTTGAATCAACTGTCAAGATTGTTATCGTGATTTCGTATATCGTGAGTTTGAGCCTCTTTCCTTTGGATTTCTCAATCTGCGAAACTCCGAAAACCTTTGTCATGCTTTGACTGTTTTCCTCCTTCTGAGCTTACACTGCTAATCTTGCCATTCGATCGCTGATGTTCTTCCTTGCCTGCCTGTCTACTGATCTTCCTTGCCTGCTTGTCTTTCATCGTTGCTGTTGTTCTTGCCATTCGATCTCTGTTGTTCTTCCTTGCCTTCCTGTCTGTTGATCTTCCTTGCTTGCTTGTTTGTCATCATTGCTGCTGTTATTGCCATCAATGACAAGCACACTCTTCTTGTAAACATGCCAATAGTTGTGTCATCAGCCAGAGAATAAATATCTGCAGCTCCCAGGTTGTTTGTTTCAGAGCAGGTCAAAGGTGATATACTATTGAAGACCTGGGAAACCAACATAGTCGAAAGTAAAAGAACGGATAGAGAAATCAAAGAGGCTTATGAAGAAGATTTTCACTCACTGAATACATAATATTTAGGCCTCAGAAAGGATGATCATTCTGAAATGCTGGGACAAGTTGATGTATCAAAACATCAACTTGATATTAAAACAAGCTTAGAAGAAGTTCAAGCTGAAACCTCACAACTAAAATAGGTTGACATCGCTCAGATAGATAGATGGCTGGTAAAACCTAATTTACAGCTACATTCGATGACTTTAGAAAACAAAAGAATGGAAGACATATTGCCACTATTAGAAAGGAAATTGTATTTTTGAGGCTAAAGATATGACATAACCCTCCAGGCTAGTAGCACAATTTGTAAGTAGGTGTGTCGAATGTATTGGACAAGGAAAAGGTGGTGCTTTAAAGAACCAATGAGGTAACATGTACACTTCATCTGTATAGGTCATGATTAGACACTATCTGTGTCCAAGATGGAAGATAATGAAGGAAAACATCTCTGCCAACACAAGAAAGGGACAAAGGAGAACTAAGCAAAGTGTTCCACCTTTCTCATTTTGTAACTATTGCTTTTTAGAAATAAGGATAATTCCAACCATTTAGGGTTGAGAATATCGTGTATAAATGTGTCTTTCAAAGATTGAAGAAGGGTTGTTTCTTGCCGATTGTAATTGAGAAAAATCTCCTCATTGAGAATTAATACAAGTGCAGACTAGAGATTCCACATTTCGTCCAGTTTGAGTTATGTGTTCTTCTGTCTTTCCATATTCCAACATCTTTTTATATATTTCCTTGATGAATGCCTGATCACAATTTAGTACAACATCTACTGTGATTACATTTGTTTAGTTATCTGATAGCAAACCATTTTCCCTCTGTATTTACTGTTAGTAAATACAAGACCTGTGAGTTACTTAGATTGCTACATTTTATGCTTCATTTAAGGTTACCTTATCTATTTTCTTCTTCTGTAACAAAGTAATATTCTTCTGTGATTGATGCCTTGCTTTGTCTAACAACTTTATGTTTTTCTCTCATTACATCCAATATTTTTAATTTTAACTCAGACACAAAAAACAACCTCTGAGTTGTTATATTATTAGTTCAATTTAAGGAATTTTTCTCACATAACTGAGGTAGAAAAAGCAAACATTAAAAATTTCCTTATTTCCTAATGCTTAACATTATGCTTTGAGCCTTAAGTATAAACTCATGAACAACATCTTTTTGGCGCCATTGCTGGGGATGGAGAAACAAAGTTATTTTTCCCTAGGAGAATGACATTGTAAGTTTCTCTCTTTGATAGTGAACAAAGATTGAATACATTATAAGGCTTAGTTTTTTATCTTTCACTTGACTACTCCACAACTGATAAATTGGCATTTAGTCGAAGGAATACCAGACAAAACTCAGACGATAAGCAGACCACGCCTATATCCGACCCTGAAAAAATATTAAAACCAAGGGGATACCTCAAGCAGACCACTGCATCCACAAGTAAGGTTTACCAACCTAAACCCACACACTCTAATGCTAAGGTTCCACTTGAAACGTTAACTCCGTAGGAAGGTTCCACCCAAATCCATTTAGGAGAAACATCAAATGATAGAATTGAAGCTGAAATCATAAACCCTGAATTGGTTTTATCCGAGATAAAGGCCGAAACTGATTCAATTGATTTTCCATTGGTCCCTGAAGTAAAAATTCCATCTTCCTGAAGTTTTGAAGAATATATCATACACTCTGATTCAACTCACATTGGTTCTCCCGTTTACATATCCTACAAATCTGAAGAACCTAGTCCTCATCTCTCTTTTCCCCCTTTTTCATATTTTCTGTCTCCTGACGGTCAGATCCTAGAACCTTTTTCACTTCATTCCGAAGTAACCGAAAGGTCACTACATGTCTTTGAAAATCCTCTCTACAATCTCCAAGTTTCATCAACTAGATTATCAATGGTTGTTGCAGGAGGAGGTGGTGCCGGAGGTGGTGGAGGTGGAGGAGGACATGGTGCCAGAGGAGGAGGAGGAGGCGGTCAAGGACCACCCCTACCTCCTAGAATTTTCACTAAAGTAGCTGCTAGATATGCTCCTTTGGTTCTCCCAGTCCCCCTCCATGATTTACCTGAAAACTATATGAAAAACCTGCTAAAGTTTACAGGAGAGGGAGACCTAACCGTGATTGAGCACATAAATTTCTTTGATCAATTCATCGATATTCTTGGCCTCAAGCACGAGGATGTTTATTCACGACTGTTAGTTCACACTTTCAAAGGAAAGGTAAGAGGCTCATTCCAAGGACTGTCGACAGGTTCAATAAAATCATATGACGAGTTAGAAGGCACGTTTCTCTGACAATGGGGAGAGAGAAAAGATCATCTTTATTATTTAACCGAGTTTGGAGCTTTGAGAAAGAAAAATTCAGAAATAGTTCTCGAATTCACTCAAATATTTAATAAATTTTATAACAAGATCCCAACTGAGATTAAACCTTCCCAACCTGCAGCAAAGGTAACTTTCGCCGGGGCTTTCTAGCCCGATTTTGCTCTACTGTTGAGGGAAAGGAGAGCTGCCGACCTCACTAGAATGCAAGACGATGTTGTAGAAATAGAGTCAAATATGATGGCATTGGGAAAGTTAAAAACTAAAGTCGAAATGGGAAATAAAGAGACTAGACGATTAAGAGAATAAGTAGGACCCTCCAGATCTCAGAGGTCCTCAGAAGATAAGATGGATGATATGGAAAAAATAATTAAAGAATTATCAAACAAAATTTCAAAGATGGAACTAGATCAGTCTAAAGTGGATCAGTTCGCTAGAAACAATTTCAAGAGGAACCCTAACCCTCAAATACAACAAAGACAAATTAAAAATGAAGATCAAAAGATTTAGGCCCCCTTTAAAAACAAAAATTTTATATGAGGAGATGACATACAAAAATTTGAGGAGTTAGAGGAAGATATGAATAATCTTAGCGATGATTGTCAACAACCTCATTTGATGAGGCAAGATTATGAAAGGTCTTTAAACGCAGAATACCGGTCTAATAGTGATGATAACATAAATATTACAGAAGATTCTTCTTATCAAGGAATCACCGATAATATAATGGCTGAGCTACAACAAAAGTATAATCTAAGGCCTAGAGATAGAAATATCACAAATGCCCAATCGAAGAAAATATTGTCGAGAAGTAAAGCAAATGAGGCAGCTCAACTAGCAGTCGAAACACAAATTGCCAAAATAAAAGCAACTGAAACACAAACTGCCAAAATAAAAACAATTGATTCACAGACTACCAAAATAAAATCATCTGACTCACAGACTGCCAAAGTAAAAGCAACTGAAATGCAGACTGCTAAAACAAAAGCAGCTGAAACACAGACTGCTGAAACAAAAACAACTGAAATGAAAGCAACACAAACTAATAAATAAGAAAAAAGGGAGATAGAAGTCCAAACCACAGAAGCCGATAAGACAACGAGAAATTTTAATCTAGAAAATGAAATTAATAAGATCAAGATCCTTGTACCTCTGGTTGAACTGGAAAAAAACCCTACATACAAAAAACAAATTGCCAAAATGATAATTTTTTCAGATATTGAAAGTCAAACTGACGTTATAAATTTAGAAGATGATAAACCAAATATAAATTTTGGTCCACATTTTGAAGGTGCTAGAGATATTGTCACTCCTTTCTACATTACGCTGACTATGGATGATCATTTGCTCCATAATTGCATGTTGGATTTTGGAGCCTCCCACAATGTGACGCCCAAAGCTAGTATGGATAGACTCGGTCTGGAAATTACCAGACCATATGGAGATTTGTATTCTTTCGATTCGAGAAAAGTTAAATGTATGGGTATGATTAAATATTTAGTGCTTAATCTTGCACAGATTCCAATAAAAAGTGTTCTGATGGATGTGGTTGTTGCTGATATCCCTCCAAAGTATGGGATGTTGTTATCCAAGTCTTGGGGTGCCAATCTTGGAGGATCCCTTCAATTTGACATGACCTACGCTACAATCCTGATCTTCGACGGATAGTTCACCCTCGTGTATAGAGAAACAAGGCTGGCATATACAGTAAGTGATCCACAGAATTCGAATAATTACCATGTTTATGTCGCAGATCAAGATTTAGGAAACTGTATTTTATCGATTGATGAAGATATAGATGAATGTATAGAAAAAATTGTATAGAAAAAGAAAAAAAAAAAATGTATATAGTACTGGAATTTGGAAAATGTATTTCGATGGTGCTTCGTCATGTGAAGGAGCAAGAGATGGAGTGATTTTTGTGGCACCTGGAAACGAGTTTATTATCCCTTTCTCTTACAGGTTACAATGGGACATTGATTGCACTAATAATGTATGCGAATATGAAGCCTTGGTCTTAGGATTAGAGGCTGCCAGGAAGTTGAATATTAAAAAATTGGAAGTTTATGGTGACGCAGAATTAATTGTAAAGAAAATAAATCGGCAATACCAGGCCAAACACTCGAGATTGAGGTCTTACATAAATTGTGCCTAGGATCTAATTGAAATTTTTTTCTCCTTGGTTAATGTTCACTACATTCCCAGAATAGAAAATTAACGGCCAGATTCATTAGCCAAAGCAGTTGCGATGTTTGTACCTCCTACTGTTTTTAAACTAAAATATAAAATAGAAGTGAGGCACAGACCCTCAATACCAAAGAATATACAACACTGACAGGTCTTTGAAGATGATGAGCAAATCAGACAATTCCTAGAAATGGTGGACGAATTTGCTGAAACACATATTGATCAGGAAAATCAGAATGACCCTGCTTAGATTATGCAAGAAGGTGAATATCCTCAGGAGTTCCGAGATAAGATTGCTAATCACCGCATGTTGGTACTAAAACTTAATCATATCTCTAAAGGTATGATTCATTTGGAGAGATTATTTGATCATGATGATATTCCCTTGAAGTCTACTTTGCAGCCTCAACCTGAAGAGGTTGAAGATTGCGATATAGGTACCAAGGAAACTCATAAGCTGATAAAAATATCTAAATACCTTCCCCTTGAAATAAAAAGAAAATATGCTAAATTACTCAAGCAGTATAAGGATGTTTTTGCCTGGTCCTATGATGAATTAAGAACTTATGATACCACCGTAATCAAACACAAAATCCCCCTGAAGCAGGGTGTTAAACCATTCAGACAAAAGCTCAGACAGATAAATCCCATACTAGTGCTTGTGATAGAAAAGGAAGTAAAGAAGCTCCTACAGGCCAAGATCATTGTTCCACTCAGATATTTCGACTGGGTAGCCAATTTGGTTCCGGTCAGGAAGAAAAATGGTGAAATCAGACTGTGCGTAGATTTCAGAAATTTAAACAAATCATCTCTCAAAGATAATTATCCATTACAAATGTCTATGATTGACGGTTTTTCAGGCTACAATGAAATTGTAGTACATGAGGATGATAAATAGAAAACCTTGTTCACAACCCCATGGGGTACCTTTATGTATGATAAAATGCCATTCGGTTTGATGAACGCAGAAGACACTTTCCAATGAGCTATGGACATCGCCTTCGTTGGCAAAAGAGATAAGTTTATTGTCATTTATCTTGATGATCTAACCGTGTTTTCTAAATCTAATGTAGAGCACCTAGTACACCTCAAGCAGACGTTTGAAAAATGTCCAAAATTCGGTTTGTCTTTGAATCCCCAAAAATCTCATTTTACAATGTAGGAAGGTAAAATCTTGGGCCATATAGTATCTAGAGATGGAATTAAAATAGACCCTAAAAGGATTGAAGCTATAGATACTATAAATATTCCTAGGAATAGAAAAGAGATCCAATCATTTTTAGGAAAAAATAATTTTTTAAGAAGATTCATCCTGAAATTCGCTGAAATTGTAAAATTGATTACATATATTCTCAAGAAGGACAATAAGGTCAAATGGACGACCGAAGCCAAAATGTCATTCAAATACATCAAGAAGGTTATAGGTGAAGCTCCAGTGTTGGCAAGCCCAGTTTATCTGAAAGAATTCTTAATTTTCTCATTCGCATTTGAACACACAATTGCGGTAGCACTCCTACAGAAAAACAAAGAAGGGTTCGAACAACCAATAGAATTCTTCAGTAAAAACCTGAGAGATGCAGAGTTGAGATACGACATACAGGAAAAGAAGGCATATGCAATGGTGAAGGCCCTAAATGATTTTAGGACCTATGTACTACATTATAAAATAATTGCATATGTATCCACCAGTTCCGTTAAAGATATATTGGTTCAACTCGATAGCGACGGAAGGAGGGGAAGATGGCTTGCTAAAATTCAAGAATTTGATCTGCCAACAAAGATCGTCAAAGGACAAGTTTTGGCTAAATTACTAGCCGAATCTAATTTCAGAGAACTTGGATTAAACCATCTACAAACTCACGAAGAAATTCCAGATATAGAAGAATTTGACGATCAAATACCTACAACTCAAATCTAGGAGAAGATCTCTTCTTCAGCTTGGTATAAAGACATAGTCTCTTACCTTCTAACTCTGCAGTGTCTAGGTGATATGACTCCTTCCAAATCTAGAACGTTGAAGTTGCATGCAGTAAAATATTGTATCATGGATAGCCAATTATATTGGAAGGATCCTCTGGGATTTTTACTAAGTTGTTTAGTAGAATCCAAAATGGAGAAAGTCATAAATGAATTTCACGAAGGAGTGTGTGGAGGACATCACACATGGAGAGAAACAACCTATAAAATCCTGAGAGCAAGATATTATTGGCCTAAATTATTTACCGACGTGAATGTTAAAGTCAAATCCTGTAACCCCTGCCAACTATTTTTAGGCAAGCAGAAGCTTCCCGCATTACCTTTGGTCCCAGTTAAAACATAAGTTTTGTTTCAACAATGGGGGCTGGATTTTATAGGTGAAATCAATCCACATTCTAGCGCACAACAAAAATGGATCTTAACCGCTACGGATTATTTCACTAAATGGGTAGAAGCCATATTGACCATAAACGCTATGGATTCAATGGTGATAAATTTCTTGGAGGAAAACATTTTATCTAGATTTGGCTGTCCTCGGAAGATAGTTACAGATAATGCCTAAGCATTTAAATCTATGGCAATGGTTAGTTTTTTCCAGACGTACAATATTGTATTGGGTCATTCCACCGCTTACTATCCTCAAGGAAATGGATTAGTTGAATCATCAAGTAAAAGCTTGATCACCATAATTAAAAAAGTGTTGAACGAAAATAAGAAATCCTGGCATGTACATTTGAAATATGCTTTGTGGGTGAATCGGATAGGCACCAAGAAATCGATCAAGATGTCCCCTTTTCAAATTGTTTATAGGACTGACATGGTACTACCCATCAACCTGGCTCTTCCTGTAATGAAACTCTGGAAAGATGAAAAGGAAGAGCCAAATCATGTCACCAGAAGAATAAATCAATTAATCGAAGTCCAACAGAATAGAGCTGAAGTGGGTTAAAAACTCTAGAAGTATCAGGATAACATGAAAGCCCTGTTTGACCAAAAAGATAAAGACAGGGAATTCCTCCTTGGTGACCTGGTTTTAAAGTGGGATGCTAGGAAGGAATATTTAGGAAAGCATGACAAATTCGACCATATATGGTGTGGACCTTTCAAAATCACAGCTTCCGAAGGGAAGAAATCATTTTTGTTAGAAAATCTGGACGGTAAAATCCTTAATGCCCCTATCAACGGGCGTTACCTGAAGCATTTTATGCAATAATCGGTTTCCAAACTCTCACTGTATATATCAGTTTGATTTCTTTATTTTTTTGAATCACATTTTTTCATTTTTTCGGTAAGTTTTTACTTTCATTGTAAATAAAATCAGATTAGTTGATTTCATAAAAACAAAAATATAAAAATAAGTAACACATAGATTTTTGGTCTGCGTAAGTTCCTGACACTCTTCATGTTATTGTCATATAGGATACTTGTCGGTAGCCGAGAGATAAGAGATATCAGAAATTGACATTCACATATCAGAACATTGGCCTTCTCTCGAAACAGGTGATAAACAAATAGTTTACTTGGTTGAAAATATGAGAGTAAATCTTGTTAATATTATGGTAGCTACGGGAGGTATTTACCCCACGTGTGAACTTGACGAGAATAGAAGACTCAGGGAAGCAAGAGAAACCCTAATGAGTTGGCTAATAACCCTAGAAGCCTTGTCGGCTCAAGAAGATAATTTATATTAGGTTATTAGCCTCCAAGAGAAGAAGTCGACCATAATTAATAATAATATACTGAACAGACACATACCTAGAAGGAGAAGTCAACCCCAACAAACTGGCAGGATTACTATAAATACAGGGCGCCAGTTCTCATTTGTAGCATCTCAGAATTGTAGTTTCCCAGTTGGTGCGCAGGTTTGGAGGAGGGTTGCAGGTGCAGCGACAACAACAACTAGTTCTCAGTTTTGGCTTGAATATATGATCAAGTTTTTGTGATGTGCTATCCTTGGGGATTGATGCACTACTCTTTGTTTGGCTATCTAGCCTAGGGTTTGCTTTTGGAGGAATTCTCAGTCAAGGTCAAGGTGCTTGGAGGGAGGCTTCGACCTGTGGTTGGGTGACGAGGGTATCGTCAATGGTAAAAAAAGCACACCATCTTCTATATTCTAACAGGTTATGGGCCCACACCCTTTCAGTCAGCCTAAAACGCTGGAAGGAAACATAGCCGCTAGATATTGAGCTCATTGAGGAATTGCCGCTAGGGTTACTAGTAGGAGCAGCTTCCAAAAGCATTGCAGCTAGGGTTACCAGTAGAAGCAGTTGTAGAAACCCTAAACCTCCTGTCGAAGCACCTTAAGTGATGAGATTGACCTAATCTTTGAATAGATCAGTGTGCCCTAGCCCAACGCATCTCCTGGTACTCTCAGAAGGCCAAGACGTGAAGTTTGGATTTCTGGTCAAATTTAGGGTTTGACCAAGTCAAGCAAGCCATGACGAACTCTATGAAGTCTGAGAACAAGTTAGATGGAGCTTCTAACTTCAGAGTGTGGAAGACAAGGATTGACCTCATCCTTGCTAAGAATAAAGTGTTGGATATTGTGAAAGGAAAGATCGTGAAGCTAGAGTTTGAAGAAGGAGAAGAGAAGTAATCGCAGAACATTGCAGCTATGGAGAAGTTCAAAGACGTTGACATCAATGCCATGAGTATCATAGTGGATTCCATAAAATACCACTTGATACCCTACATCTCCCATCTTGACTCATCGAAGAAGATGTACGATTCCCTAAGAAATCTCTTCTCAGTCAGAAACATTGGACAAGTTATGAGTCTAAAGAATGAGCTCCGTGACATGAAGATGAATCATGACAACAACATAACATCATACTTTGTACGGATCTCCCAGTTAAGATATCAACTACAAGATATTGAAGAGATCACTTTAGAAAAGGAATTGGTGAACATAGTACTCAATGGTCTTCCCAAGACATGGGATGCATTTGCCGCAA
>SNQJ01S0049429.1:54034-84105 GCA_010110895.2 Picea sitchensis | reverse complement strand
CCTTTACCTCTGGGGTGGACCTTTCTTGATGTGCTTCTCACAGTATGGCCACTGACACGACCATGATTCTGCATCTCAGGTTCATGTTGCATTTGTCGCTGTAGGTCGGATAAACTCTGTAGTAGAACTGCATTAATTTCGTTTTTCTTTTCTTGTTCTTTCATCATCCTTTCATTATTGGCCTTGCAGTTTTGCAATTTGACCATGAGACTCCTCACAGTCTCAGCTAGGTCTGGAGGGGTTCCTATTTCTCTTATTTCGTTAGACTCTTCGCCCCTGTTGTGGGAGCCTTCTCCCACCTCTTGGTGAGTCACCATACTCTGCGTCTGTAGATTCCCGCGGTTGATCATCCGCTCAAGTGAAAAGACAAATGCTGGTTATTAGTCAAGAGTTAATTTTTTTTTTTTTATAATTTGAGCATAAATTCATAACTCTTTCACATGCGTACACAATCGGGTTCTTACTTTCCAAGTTTTTAATCCTGGGCCAGAGAGTCAAGTTAGGGGGTTACTCCTCGTGCATGAGCCCAATCAGGCCGAGTGTTGTAACCATGCTCTAATACCACTTTGTCACATACCCACTACCTAAATCAAACTTTTTCATTTAGTTCTCGACAATGAGAATCCCCGAAGCTTGCATCAGTGAAATGCCAACCCTGAGCAACGAGTCTTTCATTCGCCTATACGGCTCTCTACACCTAACCGTGGTCTTCCCTTGATGACAATTTCAGG
This sequence comes from Picea sitchensis, assembly GCA_010110895.2. Classification (NCBI taxonomy): domain Eukaryota; kingdom Viridiplantae; phylum Streptophyta; class Pinopsida; order Pinales; family Pinaceae; genus Picea; species Picea sitchensis. The sequence goes on along the minus strand of SNQJ01S0049429.1, from coordinate 83,374 downwards.
TTTTCGAGGTTTTGTCCTTTCTACTGTCGAGGGTTCCTATGCCCTTGATTCTCTGATCTCCGACGAGCTCTCTTCCGGCCTTAGCCCCTCCGGGCTATCGCCTAGTCCACACGACCGTGCTCACGAGACCGCAGCCTTATATTTTTCTTTTCGTTGGGGTTCAGACTTTCTAATTCCAAAATGCATATGCCCTTTGGATCTGCGATCCTCCGATTCCCGATGCACTCCAACTTCCACTAGTCCCCTTGGGATAGTCTTTTGGGTTCATACGACCTCCCTCTATGTGACCGCAGCCATACCTCCTCATCGGGGTTTTGGACTTCCCAATGTCGAAATACAAATGTCCCCAGGAATCGTGATTCCTCGAATCCCGACATGCCCTTTACGCGCTAGCTCTCCTAGCTAGGCTCCTAGCTCACATGACCACGATACCCGTGACCACAGCTTTATCCCCCCATCGAGGCTATGGGGTTTTCAATGCCAAAATGTATGGGCTCACGAGATTCTCGATCCTTCGAATTCCGTCTTCCCGCTATGCTGACAGCTGGCTCCCACTCATCGGGGTTTCGAGCGTCGCGACTCCAAAATGCATAAACAAATTGTCATCAGGATTCCCGATATCCCGATGACACAAACGCCGAACAACAACTTCCTATCGGGACTCTCCCCGATGGCGCCGATTGCTACCACGCGTCCTCTTCTGATGGACGGTCTCGATTTCCCCGGGATTTCAAGATTTGTGATGTTCCCATTATCACATCCTCAGGAACTCTGATTTCCCGATGTCGAATGTCCCGACTCTCTATGGATTTCGAACACCTGTCTACCTAAACGGACGACTCATATTTTTCCGGGGTTTTTACTTCAGACTTCTCCGATCTCCTGTCCACGGGAATGTCAATTTCCCGACTCCCAATAGCAAACCTCGATCTCTGCCACGTGTATCCTAGACGGGCGGTTCAGATCTTCCCGGAGTTTCAAGACTTGAAGTGTCTTGATTTTCTTGTCCTTGAGAATCCCGATATGCTGATGGCTGGACTCCCGATGGTAACCCTCATACAGCTTCGGTCCAATCCAATGACTGATAGGTAATTGGACCAAGATCTAATGGTCTAGATCTGTCCTTCCTGCGCACACTCCAGATACTAAACTCCGAGAATCTTAACCCGATCCAATGGCCGACGAGATTTCTGATGAGATCCAATGGCTCAGATTGTCCCACCTTGTGCATTCTTCCACTACTTCGTGGATGTGGAAAGATCAATGGTCCAAATGTTCTCCTGGGTCTTGGGATCTACGATCCCGATTTCCTCATNTCCAACGACCGACGGAATTTCTGATGAGATCCAATGGCTCAGATTGTCCCACCTTGTGCATTCTTCCACTACTTCGTGGATGTGGAAAGATCAATGGTCCAAATGTTCTCCTGGGTCTTGGGATCTACGATCCCGATTTCCTCATTGTTCACGAAGATAGAGGTAAAAAGGGGCAAGGTGTGTAACGCCCTCGTTACTTTCGTCAATCTAAAGGTCGTGAATGGCTATGGGTCATCGGACGAGATCTCATTCGTCGACTTGTTACATATCCCTACACTGCTACCTCGGAACCTTAAGAGGGTCATTCCTCCTCGTACATGGTTAATAAGACTTGCGCGTTCAAGTCCTTTTTCTGGGTTCTTGGTGAACCTTTCTAAGGAGGGAATCTCTATGAAAAGATCTATACCCGGGCATTTCCAGAGGCAGATAAGGGTAAACAGCTTTCCGAGAACGGGCTGGAAGCCTAACTTAGTTCGACTCATGCCTAATTAAATTCATTTCTAAACATAAGCCATGCGTGGTCTTTTTGTTATAAGCATATATCTAACATTACTTATCAAAACACTGCACAAACATTCTTGTACTGTAATTGTTCACCATTTCATAGTTTATGAGCATATATGTCAGCATATGAATTTCAAGATGCAATATGAGCAAAACACTTATCAGAAATAACTTCAAAAGTGGGTGCGACTACTGAGAGCGATGCTCATTTCCACCCAACCGTAGGCGTAGCGACTCCCAGCGGATTTACCACTAGCCACCCCCGAGCTGAGACCACGATGCCATGAGACTGCGTCTCTCCGTCTACCAGTGACCAGGAGTGAAGGTTGCAATCCTTCCCCTCTGCTATCACTCACTCTGCATAAAAATGCCAGAGTTCCCCTCGCATCCACCCTCTCAATCGCTTCTGCCATATGCCTTATCCTCTCGCGAGGTTGTGTGTGGCACGATTACCCTCGCACTGTTCAGTCATGATGGCTCTACGGATAGGCGGTTCACATCCCCATCCCTCATCAAGCCATCAACCTACCAGCCTGCAAGGCATTAAATTCAGGGCCAATGAGTCGCTTTTGGTTCTCCGAGCCAGTGGAGTCCAAATACGGTATTAATTCTCGGTGGAAGTTAACGCCACCTTTTCAGGTGCCTTCCACCGCCATCGTGGTCTCTTTTTCTGCACATCCCCTCTCAGCAGTCCTGCAATAAGTTCAAAATGTCATTCACATTTATGATTTTTCCATAGTTATTGGCCAGTCCAGTTATATTTACAAGCTGGGGGAAACAGGGTGTTACAATCAGTGCTTGAGAAGACCATATGGGTGAACCATAAGGATGAGGCCACAAGACTACTTCTTACATTAATCTCCATTGATTTATGGTTTCATTTTTCCTTATGCAAGACTCCAAACGATATCTGGACCACCTTGGAAGGAATCTTTGGAAAGCAGGATGAGATGCGAGGTCATATGCTTGAGGTAGAGTTGAATACCTTAGACCCTAAAGGTTTTGATAATATACATGATTTCTTTACTAAATTTAAATATTTTCTATTTATCTTGGGTGAATGTGGTATTGACAAGTCTACATAAGAGAAACAACTTATTATAACAGTCTTGGCCAAGCTATGACCAGAATATGTTGTATATGTCTCCAATTTCCATTATGGTAGATGTATTTTTGGATCAAATTGAAAAATTCCTATGATGGCTCAGTTCATTGAGTCTCTCACACAAGAGCAGACAAAACTCATTCATATGATCCTAATCAAGGATCCCAAAGCACATGGACTCACCATGCATGATGGAAAAGGATCATCCAAACAAAATGGGAAGGAGAAACAAAATGAGGAGGGATATTCGAAACCTTTTAACGATTCTTCAAGTTCCAAAGACTCTTCATATTCCAAGAAGAATAAGAAGAGAAAGTAGTGCACTTACTGCAATAAACTGAATCACGAAGAATCTGCATGCATGAAGAAACAAATCGATCTTATGGCACAGGAACTTCAACATAACAACCTTGGAAACTTCATTCCAGAGGGAGTCAAGAAGTAGAAGGAAGAAGATCATGCTCCTAAGAAAGGTAATCATCTTTCTCTTGTTGCAATTAATTCCTCATATGATTCATGGATTATATATTCTGACACATCACATCATATGGTAGCTAAAGTGGAATTTTTCTTTTCTTTGAGTGAATGCTCAAGACCCCTTATTCTCATGGGGGATGATACTCCAGTAGCAGTAGCAGGAGAAGGGAGAGTGGAACTCCACAATGGCAGTTTTGAATTTTTTTTACATGTTCCAAATATTTCTATGAATCTTCTCTCAGTTTATCAGATCACTCATAAAGGTAAAAAGGTTGAATTTATATCAAATTCAGTTTCAGTAATTTACATGCATGACAATTCCATCATTGCAATTCGTGAGGTGGATCACAAGTCAAGGTTGAATAAATTCACTAATTTTTCTGATGATGACTCCTCTTTTCTACTTACTTTGCATGCACCTACAATGCATCATGCACATACTCTTGTGCTTCAATCAGTTTCAGACATCATAAATGATTCCATACACTTATATTATATACATGGAAATAAGAAGGTATCCTTGTAGGGAATCCATTGGATTTGAGGAGGAATCGATATCGGCATGAGGAGCCTTCTCATGTACTTTTAGCTTCTGAATCAGCGATGCCCATGCATTTATATATGGTTCAATCTTATGATCCACATACCTATAACGAGGCTATTAGAAATCCATTATGGGAAGTATCCATGCAAAAGGAGTATAACTCACTTCTAAAGAATCAGACTTGGCATCTAGTTCCACTTCCGCTAGAAAGGAACATTTTCACATGCATATGGGTCCACTAGATCAAGAGGTACAAGGCTAGACATGTTTCCAAAGGACTTCATCAGATCCATAAATATTTCTACATCTTCACGAAGACTTTCAGTGAGAAAAAGTTTTAGACTTTGCGGGACCATCTTGCAGTGAAGAACATAGTTGCCTAACAACTGCCTTTTATTCTTTTGATGCATTGTCTTTTGAGGGGGGGTTTTGTTCCCACATGGTTTTCCCTCTTTCCTCATTTTTATTCAGTGTTCATTAGTTTAATTTTACATGAGTACCTAATATTTCCTAGTAGTCGGGACTCTTTTTTTACACCATAGTGATGTTGAGGGGGGGTGTTGGAGAAATTTCTATTTTTGATAAACTAGTTCAGTGGGAGTAACACTAGTTCAATGGGATTTAACTGACTAGTTCTATTTTAAAATTTCTAATTTTATACCATCACTATTATGCATGCATTCCTAATTATAGGATTTCATTGCCTATATGTGTGAAGATCACTCACTCGTTGATTAGATCATAATATAAATTGATTCTCATTCTTCATATTGTATCTCTCTTCCTTTTCTTGATAAGATTTGTTTTTGTATGCTTTATCTAGGTATCATGTGTAGGTTTTCATGAAACACTGACAACACTCACTACCTAAAGCACATGTACCAACCTGCTGAATGAAGGAACAAATATTCTCAACTAAGCACCAATTCATTAAGATATCACCAATACAAGATATTCATACACAAAGAACTTATGACTTCACCTGCATGCTTCATTATGTATACAATCCTTCAAATCCTAGCAAGCCTCATAACATCATTCTTAGAATGTAATCACTGATGGTAACATACATTCACGACAACATCCACTAACCCTAACATCCACTCGCGACAACATCCACTCATGGAAAGATCATGTAAACATCATGGAAACATCACAACTTCATAGAAGATCATATAGAAACATCACAACCCCACAACAAAATCAAAACCTTTAAATACAATCCCAAAATCACTTCTTAAATCTGTATATAAAACTGCTCAGAACTATACCTCAAATCTACAAACTTGTAAGATTTTCCACAAGCTCGAATTTCTATTCTCAATTCTAAAAATTGGACCTTAAATATTAGGATCTTTTCTCCTTATAATTCAACAAGTGGAATTCAATTTGGACCTACCAAGCTTCATATATAACCATCTTATCTCGAACACTTGTTTAGGACTAGTTTTTGGATTAGTCACAAACTCTAACTTCCAACAAGTATAAATCCATACCTGTAATGGACAGGATATGAAACATGTACCCAATATTCTTCACTATCTTCTTTGACATTCATCCAATTTTCACTCCTTGACTCATCCCCAAACAAAATTTATAGCGAAAATGGAAAGATGACTCATTTTGAAGAAGAAAGCCCTAGTTGTAAAAACCTCAACTTCCATTGAGTATAACTCCAAAACTGTAATGAGTCAAGACATGAAATTAATATTCAAGATTAATTTCTATATATTCTAAAACATCTCCTCATTTTTATATCTGAATCGTTCTAAAAAAATATTATATAAAAAATGCCAAGATGACCTTCAAATAAAAACCCTAGAACAAACCTTCACAAGACTTCATCTTCCTTTGGAATTTTTTCCTTCTTAAGAGAATCCCTTAGACTTCTCTTGCACACCATAAATACATCGCAACACCTTGAACACACCTACGACTTGATATCTTCATTTTTTGGACTTAAAAATGAGAAAATTTATCCTATATTTATAGTAATTATGTCCCCAAAAATTAGCTGATTCGACCTCAATTTTATGGTTGGGTTATTGGATGGAAAAATTCATATCACCTCATTCCTAAGGAGTTATAGGGTCTTCCATATAGTGTTGGAAAGGTATCGGAATAATATTTACAACCATGTAATTTGTGCTTCCATTTGAGTTAGTTATGTAGGGTAAACATTCCCTCAAATATAGGGTATCCAAATTGACCAAAAATAATACTTTCAACAATCTCCATCTTTCAATGTTTATCTTGGACATATATAGGCTTGTAATATTTATCTTGGAAATATTGTGGGCTCCATTTTCATACAAATAAAAGTGGGCATGTGAAAAAAACCACATGTTGTATCATCTCGTGAGGTCCATGCTTAAAATATACACCTTAAGGGGACCACTTTGGAGTTATATACATTTATGTCAAGGCTCCTTCAAGGGCCTTCAAGGCTTCTTCAAGTGGACACATCATTACTACTTCAAGGGTTTCTTTAATTTGTTTTGACATTGAATTTTCCTCATGGATTGACTATTGGATGTTGGCTTCTCAAGGCTTCATCAACATGTATTCAAGGCTTATTCTCTTGGCTTCATGGCTTCAAGGATTCTTTACTTGGCTTATGGCTTCACAGATTCTTCACTTGAATTCATGGATTCAATACTCAAATGATATCAAGGATTATTTACTTAGATTCATGGATTCAAGTATTCTTTACTTAGCTTCAATACTGAAACAATCTCCCTTTTTCATTGCCACATCATCATCATAATTGTTACATCCTTATCATTACTACCACAGCATCATCATCATTTCCACTTTGACATCAATGACAACATTTTCTCAACATGGCTATGGAGAACCAGTGGTACAAACAACTACTCCTTCTAGGAGGTGGCTCCACACTTTCAAGAGAAATACAAGAGGTCCTTCCTGACCAATGAATCAATTGGTCGACAACCTTTAATCAATGATCCAAAAGTGGTGATACAGACACAACCTAAGGACAACTATACAAAGAATCAGTCCACTAAAAATTCCGAAGAGAAACATCACAGACAAAAAAAATCTTCAAAACTTCAACCTAGGTGCATGAGGTCCCAATTATAAAGAAATGAAAAAGTGGAAAGGGACTTTCAGATATCGACATAGGTTGATCAAGTCTCAAGACTGATGAATGAAGGAGTGAGAAGCAGTTACCTTGAACTCCACTAACGAGCCTTATCTAGTTCAAGTACCCTCACTTTGTGGGTCACCCTACAGTAGCACTAAAAAGTGTGATACAACATCTGCCTTAGGTACCATGGGAAACCCCGCGCAGTCACTTATGAGATACCTAGGAAAATAAACTATGGATGCCAACTCATAATCCACATTTGGGGGGTATAGTTGGCAGTTGGGATGGAGTGTATGGGAAGGATAATTGAGTTTGAAGCTCTTCTAGAGGGCTGTCTCCAAAAGGGATTGTGTCCCTTCATAAAAAATCAAACTAAGTATGAAGCTTCTAGAGGACTGACGCCAAGAGGGACAATATCACTTCAGGAAAACTTCAACCAAGTACGGAATTCACAAAGGAGTGATGCCATATGAATCAATGTCACTGTTAGTCCCTAAAACTGCATAACTTCTTTACTACTCTTAAAATATAGCCTATCCATTCATAATCCTTTTCCTAAGCTAATGTTTTTCCTTTTTTGTTGTACATTTTATCCTTATTGTTCATTTTTCATGTGATTACCTTTGCTTAAATTTGATTTCATTTGTTTCTTATAAGATATGCTTAGAAGTGATTGCATGGGTTAAAATGTATCACACAAGATATAGTTTGATTTACACTTTTTTAGTTAAAGGTCTTTTCCCATGTTCTAAGAGATAAAGAAGGTCCGTTGCAAAAATGATTTTGTTCTTGTAGTGCACAAAAAACATCATGACTGACGGTGTGTTTCAAGATCTGGATATTGTGACAACATATTTTGATTGTGAAGGAGTATTGTGCAAATGAAATCTCAACTTTCGAGTTATGATATAACTCATTCAATATCATCATTTGGGAAAAATTTAACGAGTTCATGTTATGCTGCGATAAGGAAAATGAGAGTGATTGTTTGATTATTTCGCGTATAACAAGAATGTATTGTGTTAGTCATTTTGCATAATTTTTCTTCTAACCTCATTTGTAGAGAAACAAAACACTAGTTTTCACAATAAATTTGTGATCAACAATATGACTCACAGCAGGAGCAGTCAACTTATCCATTTAGAACCAGAGGGAATTGAGACGTTACAAGATCTTCCAGAAATCAGGAAAAACATTATTCGATCATAATGGCATAGATTCTACTGTGCATTTTAGGGGAACCATACATAGATTGCTTTTATATTTTCCAATAATTTAAATGGTTTTCGACCCAAGTGGGAGACCTTATCATTCAAGTCTGAGAACAATCCATTGTTGCAACTTTTGGTTTACCCATCAACGGTGAGAGTTGGTTTAAAAATAATGAAATTCCTAGAGACCTCTGCAACCCGTTTCTAAATGAGGAGCATCAAAATCTATATTGGAGCCATAGCATTATGAATACATGGATCAAGGAGGAAAGGATAAATACCCTACCAATGGTGAAAAAATATATTAACATGTGAAGGGATCTCATACAAGAGTTATGACTGATCTCTAAGTTATCATCGAAAGACACTAAAATATTGAAAGTTTATGTAATCAAGGATCATACTTTATGGTTGCTTATAGGTTATAGAAATAGGGGCCTATCCAAAATGCTAGCAAAGCTTTCATTATTTATTTACATGGAGTTTAAAGATCCAGTAGAAATTTGATTTTACCATATCTTTCAAACTCATTTAACCTATTGATCCACCTACCAAAAAAACCCAAACTTAAAATCATTGCAATAACTGAGGTGCCCTAGCTTCGCTCTCCTGCATTAAAAGGTCAAATTTAGGGATAATGCATCTTTTGGCATCATTGCCAGGGAACGATGTAATGAAGAAATATTTCCCTAGGAGAACGACAATGATGAGAGCTAGCTCTTGATGGAGAATGAGAGTTAGACACAAAATTGTGACTGCAGATCATTCACTTGGAAAATCCATGATCAAAAGACTCCACTAGAGGATGGGCCCTGTGAACAGAGTAATGAAAAGGAGGAAGGGAAATACCAGGTATCAATCCATCAATTTTCTCTAAGAAATTATATTCTTTTTTATCAACTCTTCTCTATCTTTCCCTTTACATGTCAAAATAATTATCCTATGCTTTGGATACTCAAAAGATCATAACCCTACCACTATGTGTCCCTCATTAAAAAAAAAAATCATTCTTATTTATTTGTTAGCTTGATCCAATTCCTTCATTTGAACCATATAATCATTGATATCAAAAGATATCAAAACTGATTTACCACTTCTTGAAATCACTGCTCCACCCTGTAATCAACTCACTGAAGTTCAATCCAATATTCAGGAAGGATATAAACCTCTAAATTTTCCTTTTGTCCTTCATGATTATCCTCCTAATGTTTTAGAATACCTTCCTAATTTCAATGGATAAGATCATGCTACAATTGAGAAACACATGGAAGCCTTTCAAATATTTACAGATCTTTTTGAAATCATATATGATGATCTGTTTATGAGAAATTTCTTTCAGTCTTTACAAGGAGATGCTAGAATATGACTTAAGCAGTTGTAGGCTGATTCAATAAAGTCATGGGTGGATTTCCGTAATTTTTTTATAAGATATTGGGGAAAAAGGAAGTCTTATGATCAATACCTTTCTGAATTATATTCCATGAAGAGGAGGAGGGATGATATTGTTGTAAGCTTTAATAGGACATTTCAGAACTTTTATCTCAGTATGCCTATTGCTATTCAACCATTTGAAGTTGTTGATAGGGTGTTTTACACCGCAACTGATCATCATCCTTATTTAAATTTACTCCTAAGAAAAAGGAGATCCTTAACCCTGCAACAAATTTTTACAGATGCATAGGAAATTAAGGACAATCTTCAATCCTGTGGAAAAATTCAAAATCAAAGATGGAATGAACATGAGAATGGTCATGATCAATAGAGATCAAATCTTGGTTTTCACTTATTTTAGAACGATGATACATCGTCTTCATATTCAGAGCAATGATTTTTTTATTGATGATTTTCATGAGAATGATTTTGCTGAGGGTAGTGATAAATTTGTTGAAGATGAAGTTGTTGTTCCAAGATACCTTGTTTCTAATATAACTGATCAATAATTTTTGTTTTCTTATAATGATATTGAATATGTTATTCCATCAAGTTCTTTTCATGGATTTTCTTGAAACCAAGGATGTATTGATGATTTAAATTTTCTTTTTCTTGAAGATGGTAAATATGTAGAAGAAGAATCACTTTTATACGAATGTTTTTTTAGTTCTTCTATTCAACAATAAAAAGTTTATGATGATTAAATTAGTGAGGAATGTCCACAATTTCTAGGAGATCTTGCTACCCCTAAATTTTATGATTTATGATGAATTTGGTGTTCATGAGTTGTTTTTAATAGATCAAGAGGATAACAGAGTTGTTTAGGTTGCATATTTAATACAAATGAAATCTTTTCTTTTCGATCAACTGGAGATTGGTGCATTAGTCTACAATGAAATGTCCAATAAAGAATCTGTTTATGATGAGCGTGAAGAAGGTTATATACAGAGGTGTCTCTTTCAGCCTGAACATCAACCTTATTTTTTACAGCAGCTGGAAATTTATCATGTTTTTCATGATCCCATGGCCATTTGGATGGAGTCTTCTTTTTCAAAGGTTTCCAATGTTGCATCTTGTGGCATACCACTTATTTGAAGCAATAACTATAAGTTACCCATCATGTTTTTTCTGAAAATGTTGCATTGTTTTTTCACTTTCTCATTCAATTGCATACAAAATAATCATTTCATCAGTCAAATGCTCACTTGGATGCATTGGAAGTCTTCTTATACATAATTAGTTCAATTCAACTAATTAGAATAGGAAGTGTATATAAATAAGCTGGCTTTCTGAGCATTTATTTTTCATTTTGTTGGTTTGCAATAGATCAACATAAATAATGACTCCATATCATAATAGAGACAAGGAACAATACAAAGCAATGATTTTTCAATGTTAGTTTGTAGTTTGGTTTTCCAACATGCAAAATGATTTGTTTTCAGGGAAGATTGGTTTACAGCGTGATGAGAAGTTGCAAGTTGTAGCGAAGGAAGAAGGCAATAAGTCTACAACCCTTAATGTCTCACAAGGAGAACATTATACCCAAATGGAGCCAATGTTAGTCCCTAAAACTGCATAACTTATTTCCTACTCCTAAAATCTAACCTATCCATTCATAATCCTTTTCCTAAGACAATTTTTTTGGTGCATTTGATCCTTACTCTTCATTTTTGGTGTGATTACCTTTGCTTAAATTTGATTTCATTTGTTTCTTATAAGATATGCTTAGAAGTGATTGCATGGGTTAAAATGTGTCACACCAGATATAATTTGATTTGCATTTTTTTTAATTAAAGTTATTTTCCCAAATTCCAAGGGATAAACAAGGTCTGTTGCAAAAAGGACATTGTTCTTGTAGCGCACAAAAATAATCATGATGAAGTGTGTGTTTCAAGAGCTAGATACTGTGACAACATAATTTGATCGCACACGAGTATTATGAAAATGAAAGATGAGTTGTCGAGTTATGATCGAACTCATTCAATGTCATCATTTGGGAAAAATTTAACGAGTTCATGTTATGCTCTGATAAGGAAAATGAGAGCGATTGTTGGATTCTTTCACATATAGCAAGAATCTGTTGTGTTAGTCATTTTGTGTAGGTTTTATTCTAACCTCATTTGCAGAGAAACAAAAACCTAGTTTTCACAACATATTTGTGATTGACAATATGACGCGCAACATGAGCAATCAACTTCTCTGTTTAGAACCAGAGGAAATTAAGAGATTCTACAAGCTCTTCCAGAAATCAGGAAAAAATTCATTCGAGAAGAATAACATAGATTCTACTGTGCATTTCAAGGGCACCATACAAAGGTTGCTTTGATATTTTTCAAGAATTTCGATGGGTTTCAGACCCAAGTGGGATACCTTATCATTCAAGTCTCAGAACAATCCATTTCTACATCTTTCGGTTTACCCATCAACAGTGAGAGTTGGTTTAAAAAGAAGGAAATTCCTAGAGACCTCTGCAAACAATTTTTAATTGAGGAGCATCAAAATTAGGATTGGATCCAGAGAATTCTAAATACATGGATTAAAGAGGAAAATATAAATACCCTACCAATGGTCTAGAAATATATAAACGTATGAAGGGATCTCATACAAGAGTTATGAATGATCTCCAAGTCATCATCGAAAGACACTAAACTCTTGAAATTTTATGCAATCAAGGATCATAAATTATGGTTTCTTACAAGTTATAGAAATTAGGTCCTATCCAAAGTTCTAGTGAAGGTTTCATTATTTTGTTATAGGGAGTTTAGAGTTCTAGTATAAATTTGATTTGACCATATCTTAATTCAAACTGTAAATCCATTTTATACGAAATTTGGAGGGGACATGCATTAGAGTAAGATGAACAAACCTAGTGAATTCCAAGTAAAATTAATCCACATTTTTTGTGAAATGAACCACCGCCACCTACAACCATTTTATGTTTTTTGCAAAAACCGTGAACTGGGTTTATCGCAAAATTGACATGCCGAAGAATCCTGATGATATGAATACGCTAACTAAAAATATGCTCGACCTAGTTTGGCATTTCGGAGAAAAATGGTAATGAACAACTACATGTAATCCCATAACATCCTCAGTTTTGAAATAGAAGATATGTCTGAAGATTACATGAAAATCATTGAAGATCTAAAGAAACATGATCATAAGCTTGAGGTACAAAGCTCTAAGTTACAGAGGAAAATTCAAAAGTTGGTTGAGAAATATAGAAAAATGTGTAAGTTTTGAAAGAGGCTCAGAAAAAAGAATATCAAATTATAATGGATTGGCATTGTACTCAAAACGAAGCTACAACGGGATTAGAAGGTGTATTTTGTGAGTAGGATCAACACTTTGGACATCAAAAGACCAAATCCAGGATGGATATTGAGAGGTTATATTTTCCCATAAATTTTTCATCAAGATATTATTTTAGATCACATTTTGTTAGTATCATGTAATATCTTTTTGAGTCAAAGATACGATCCTAAGATAAATGATCTTTCACCTAGGATATTGGGTTAGTTATTTTCTCAGATTCAATCTAAGTCAATACTAGAGTCCATTTAGAGTTGAGTACATCATTTTGTAATCATAACTGAACCTGTGATTTAGGATCTGGGATCTAAAACTTAAATGTACTTTTTGTTTATAAAAGAGGATGAATAGAGATGGCCAAAGGTGGATATTTTGGAAGAAAGAGAAGGGAAATCCTATATATTTACATAGTTCAGTTTGTATGCAACATTTTCATACTGAAGGAAATCAAACATACTAATTGTTTGACTTTTTATCTATGTTTTTCATCTATCTGTATTATTTGAATGCATTTGGAGACATGGAAAGCATTGATTTCACCTCTTTTCAACCATTGTTCCAGTGAATTACTTATTTTTATACAACCCGTTTGAAGAAATTACATTCAATTAATGGTTTCAAGTTTCAAATATGATTTTTAACTTGAAAATCTTCTTTATGCAAGTAACATATTGTTATCTTGTAATTTGTGTTTCTTCTTTCTTTTCTTCTATATTAAATTGTCACTTCGTTAGATTTGTTAGTATGAATGCACTTGATTAAATGGAATGTTTCTTGTTATTTGATTGAAGAAGTGTAGCTAGTATTGTGCCCCTTCGTCTCATCCAAACTCATTTAACCTATTGATCCACCTACCAACAAAACCCAAACTTAAAATCATTGCAATAACTGAGGTTCCCTAGCTTGGATCTCCTGTAGTCAAGGGCCAGCTATAGGGATAACAGTCACTTCAGGGAAAAAACTCCAAATACACTCGATCTATTATGCATGGTCAAGTTTTGGAGGGGTTATCTCCTTTACTCTTCCTCACATGACGTCATGTTTAGCTCCTGTGTTATAGGAGGCTCCAAACTATGCCTATATGACATTTGGATTTCTCTCCCTATCTCAAATGCCTATTTTTTTTTACCGGGCTTGGAGAGTTATCTCTCCAATTCTAATCCAAGGCCCTAACCCTAAACTTGTTTGTGAACCCTACAAACAAATTCTAGTAAATTTAAAGCTTAGCGTTCATTTTAGCAGTTGTTTTTTACTGAAAGGATACATAAGTGAAACTGATGTTGTTTTTATGACTCAAGAAGAGAAAGATTTAAGAACATTGTTCTTAATAAATCAAATTTATCTTCAAATGAAAAGGTGCAATACACTTCTTTTACGATCTTTTCAAAACGGAAAAAGATATATTTTTGTTTGTATGCAAGATCTAAGATTACTTTGAAATGCAAGCCTAAAATGCTATTTTATTTTGAATGGAAATGAAAACTAAATTTCCACCTTAGGCTAAATGAAAAACATAGTATAAAATAACTTTGCAAACTTTTTTTTTTCTTTTTGTAAAAGGCTACTTAAAACTGAAATCAACAACTTTTTCGAAACAAGAAAAATGCATAAAAGACCTGAGTGCTAGAAAATGAGGTATTTTCTTGAAAAAACTTAAGAGGCCAGGGAATAAGAGAAGAAACAACCAATAACCAAGATATTTTTCTTTTTTGTTACTAAAAAGAGATAAAATGCAACTATAATGCAAATTTGTATTTTCTTTTTATAATATAAGGAAAGAAGGAAAATAGGAAGAAAGAAGAAAGTCCAAGATCACTGAAACACAACAATGAACTGGAATAATTGTCCAGCCACTCAAGACTAACCTTTCAACCCACCTAAAAACCTTATATCCAAAAAGATAAACCAATCAAAGAGAAATAAATTTTAATCAAATTTTGAAGTTTACAAAGACTTGATATAACATTCAAAGGCACAAACTAACTAGAGAAGTTTTAGGAAATGTTGAACAACCATCCCAAAACTTCCTAGAAATTACAAATGGCCCTAAGAGAAACTTTTCAAAAGTGTACGCCAGTGTAAACTATGAGTAGCATATGTGTGCGACTGAAACTAAAGTGAATCATGTATATACATGGTTCATACAAAGACAAAATGCATACACCTTAGAAAAAACTAAAAAAAGAGAAATTTCAAATAAGAAGGAAGATTATAGAAGCTTGAAAAGACTTATGAAATAGTAAATTATTTTACAACAATCCCATAAAAAAATAAAAACAAAAATCACAAGATCCCTTAAATTTACCCAAACTAGGAGAAACATATCCCCAATATGGTTGCCAATTATGTTATGAGATTTACAACCCTATGCCATTGAGTCTATGTCACAATAGATCACAACCATATCTAAAAGACTGAACCTACCCTCCAACATACAAATCAATAAACAAATTATTGCTTAGAAGAGATAAAGAAGGATCTCATATCTTGTATCCAAACGTTCAATGAAGATCATCACTTTCAACCTTTGACTTTCTCGAGACCTCTGTCTCTACCAATTTGCAAAAGGAACCAAGTAAATACTGCAATAAGATAGTTATCAAACTAAATTATAAATGAAATATGTCAATCTAGATATGTAAGGAAAATTCAACATATAAGAACTAGTTAAACATTATTGCACATATATTGGATGGAAAGTGAAATATTTTATTAATCAACATGAATAGGTGAAATACAACTTTATTAATCAACATGAATAGGTGAAATACAACTTGATTCTGACTGATGGAATTGCCTTGAAGCCAACTTCTTGAATTATTCCATAGAACTCTTCAAGAATCAACTCAACAATGTATTACTTCCTCACATGATCCACAAGAGATAGGAACAAACCCAATAGTCATATAGGAGAGGAAGAGATACTGGAAAGTAAATTTCCAAATCAAGGGATACTACTTAGAGATTCAGGAAATAAGGAAGCTTGCAAACTGACATCATGTTCTTGCACCAAGGTTGTCTCTCATCATATACACCCCCATAGGTTCTTACATACCATCCTAAAGAGGTTGATATGGTTACATTATGTTGTGTACGAGCAATTGGAGGTTTAGGATTCGGAAAACCTGTAAACCTCGCCCAAAAGCACATAATATTTTTACTTTTCACAAACATTAGGGTGTACGTGATTTTCACATTATCAAATAACGTATGTACGTGGGTTTCACATGTATGAATAACATACATCAATAAATATAGTTTTTTTATTATTTTGATGATGATATGCATTTAGATTTTCCACTGAGGAATAGACTAGCCCATCTCACAAATCCAATATGGAGTGGAAATTTGTTCTATAACACGCCCTCCTCTTCTCTCCTCTTCCTCTCTGATTATATCCCTTCATTCTATCTCCTCCACTCTCCCCATCTCTGCTTATCTACTCTCCTCCTGTCTGTTCTCTCTCCCACTCCCCATCTCTTCTTCTACCCCTCTTCTTGTTCTCTCTCCCTTCTCTCCCCACTTCTTCCTCTTCTCCTCCTCCCCCTTTTTTTTTTTTTTTTTCTTTCTCTCTCTCTTTTTACTTCTATCCCCCTCTCTATATCTCTCTTATGCTCCATCTTCCTCTTGAGATATATATATATTGATTATTAGGGGAGAGAGAGTGGGTGTAAGGGTATAATATGTAGGAGAGAGAGAGAGAGGGGGAGGGGGGAGACTGCTGAAGAGGGAGATATTAGAGAGAGAGGATGGAGGAGAGAGAGATTGGGGGAGGGAGAAAGGAGAGATGGATGTGAGGAGATAGGGAGAGATAGGTAAAGAGATAGAGGAGATATAGGGAAATGAGAGAGGTGAATGGGAGGAGGAAGAGGGAGAGAGTGAGAGGATGAGGTAAACAAAAGGAAGGAAGGACAGGGAGGGAGAGAGGTAAAGGTGGGGGCTAAGGGTGAGGGGAGGAGAGAAAGAGAGAGGTAAATATATATATGAGGGGAAGAGGTGGGGAGAGATCAGGAAAGAGGAGAGAGGGAAGAGGGAGAGAAAGAGGGAGAGGGGAGGATGTGCGAGAAAGGAGAGAGAGAGGAGTTGGGAGAGAGGTAAAGAGAGAGAGGGGGCTAGGGATAGGAGAGATAGGAAATGAGAGAGAGAAGAGGGGGAAAAGGGGGAATAGAGAGAGGAGAAACATAGAGACTAACATAGAGAGGGGTAGAGAGAGAGAGGTGGATGGAGAGAGAAGGGGAAGGGATAAAGAGAGATATTTATGGGAGGACAGGAGAGAGGTAAAGAGAGAGGGTGGAGAGGAAAGGGAGAGAGAGGGAAGGGATGGAGGAAGAGGAAGATAATGATAGAGAGATCAATAGAGGAGGGAGTCGAAAGGAGGAGAGAGAGAGATTGAGAGAGGGTAGGGTGGGGTGAGGGAGAGGGGAGAGAGAAAGAGATGAAGGTGAGAGAGAGGATGTGGAAGAGAGACACATGGGAAGAGGTTAGGAGAGATAGAGGAACAGAGAGAGGTGAGGGAAGAGTGGGGGGGGAGAGAGAGGGGGGAGAGAGGAAGAGAGGGAGAGAGGAGGAGAATAGAGAGAGAAAGTGAGTGAGAAAGTTAGAGAGAGATAATTTATAGGGAGAGGTACAAAGAGAGAGAGAGAGAGAGAGAGAGAGAGAGAGAGAGAGAGAGAGAGAGATGGGGGGAGAGAGAGATTTAAAAAGAGAGAGGGAACATATGGGAAGGAGAGATAGTAAATAGGGAAGTGAAGTGTGTGTGTGTGTGTGTGTGTGAGAGAGAGAGAGAGAGAGAGAGAGAGAGAGAATAATGGGATGGAGAAGGAAGAAGTTGGAGAGGACAAAGAGAGTGAGGGATAGAGAGAGAGAGGGAGAAAGAAGGGAAAAAAATGGGAGAAAGCAGAAGGGGAAGAGGAGAAAGAAGAGAAGAGAAGAGGGGTAGAGAGAAAGGAGCAGAGAGGATATGGGGAGACAGTGAGAGAGAGGATGTTTACTGAGAGAGAGAAATATAGAGGAGGAGGAGAGGAAAGAGGGGAGGGAGAGAAGGGGAAACAAGGCGCGGGGGAGAGGGGGATATATTGTGTTATCAGGAAGGTTTTCACATTCTTGTTACTAATAATTCTCATGAACTTTAGGAATGTGTGTGTGCATCTCAAAGTGAACAGAGTATTTTCATTTCAATTTTTTCTAGGAACGTGTGCATGCTCTTGAACACGTGTTTCTCAGGAATGCACGCGTTCCTAAATAATCCAAGTTTTCAAGTATATGTGGTGGTTGGTGAGTACCAAGGATGTAGTATTAAGAATGTGTGCATGCTCCTATAAATGCACATGTGTTCCTATAGGTGCACGTTCTTGCTCACCTCATTTCCACTTTATCGTCCACCAACTTTGTGCACTCACCTTTATTTCCATTGTTGTAGTGGTGTTTCCATTTTAGGTAATGGAACATTGCAAGTTGGTATTGAAGCTTCAATGAATTTCTCTCTTGATGATCTCTTTAAGAAATGAGGAATACATCTTAATATTTTATGACTAAGGAATCACAATTGGAAAGTTCCATGAAATTTGTAGAAGAAACAAGGTAGCTTTTGCAAGGCAAGGGACCCAAAAAACTATATTCCTTGTTTCAAAAATTAATATTTTGGTGAGAGATGAGTATCTAAATCCTTGGGGATGAACACTATCACATCTATGAGATCCTGAGAGCCTCTTATAGAACCACTTTCAAAATTTAGATGAAATACCTATAATACAAATTTAGTAGTGAAGTGGAAGTGTGTGCATGGTTAAACAAGATCAATTTAACATTCAAGGTGAAACACACACATGAGAAATATGTTTCTATAAAATTCTAAGTTAAATTTTCCCCTATAACATTTGGATGGGATATCCCATACATGGGGTGTAGAGAGATTAATCAAGCTAAAAACTCTAGAGGCTACTTTTGTGATTTTATAGATGCATCAACTTAGAGAGAAAACCATAAGTGGGATGAGCCTTATGATGGCCAGAACATGCACTTTTTCTATAAGGACTTAAGCATTGTAAAGTACATTTAAAATTTCTAAGTCTTTATGAATCTACCATAAAAAAACTATGTTTCAAATTAGCAAACAATCTAGACTGGTGTAAAAATGTTGAACTGCAAGACCCTTTTGGAAAAGACATCACTAGGAGAGAAGAGGAGGGAGTAGTGTTGAAGATAATAAGAAAAAAAATATTATTTATAACAAAATGTCTTATACATATGATAAGAAGGTGAAGGGAGAGGAACATATTGAAATTCCACAAATCAAACCCCTTATTCATCAACTCATCCAAAACCATATTCCCTCACCATCAAACCTTTATTATAAATGTTATTGGCCCTAGTTGGAGGGTTATATATATATATATATATATATAATATGGTCGAAAAGTTGCACCAATCAGATTGTGAATATGAGTATTTTTCAGAGTATAATCTTGCTAAAGAACTAGATGATTCGTCCATTACCAATACATGCCCCAAATTAAAAATTAGAGAATTCTTAGTCTCATTAGTTTTAATGAATGTGTTGGGTAGACTTTATACAGTTGATTTTAATTTCCATGCTATAAAACAAGGGGTAATTATTATGGTTCATCTTGGTAGTACATTAACCATTCTCGATAAGAACAAATCAAGAATTTGGGCCTCCATCAAGAGATGTTTGAAACACTTTCCCATCAAAATATTATTCCATAATTATATTTAGTGTTAAGGTGTGGTGCATAAGGTGGAACTTATCATGAAATCCTACATCCTCAAGGATTATTTCTATGTCACATATATTGAAGGAGTATTTATCTTGTTTTCGGAATTCAATAATTTTTTCATAAAAACATACTCCACAAACCACATATGAAATTCCTATCATTCCACCAACATGGTTTTTGGTTTTGATGCCACTCTTAAAAAATTAGAACCTAAAATAATCCATACTAGACACTTAAAACACACATATAAAATTTTGAAGAATGACCAATTTGTTTACTATATGGAAGCAATTCCTTTTCACCAAACTTATGCTCTAGGCATATCTACATTACTTCAAAAGTATAATGGAGTATTCTATATTCTATGATATATTTGTAGAACACCCACATGATAGGGGAACGGAATATGTTATTGAGTTGGACCCTACAATGGTGTGCTTTTGTTGATATTTCCATTTTCATATATCATATATATTCAAAGGGTAATGAAGGAACTTTTGGATGATGGCTTCATAACTCTTAATAATAATACTTATGCTGCGTTGATGGTCTTGGATAGGAAAAATGATGGTTCTTACCACTTTCATATCAATTATAAATAGAAAATTCATATCATAATCAAGAATAACTTCCCATACTTCACATAGATGCGTGATAGACAAGCTACATGGTGCCATTTTTTATTTTTTTCTAAGATTGACCTTTGTTTAATATTTTATTAGATACCTATATGATTATAGGACCAAGATAACACTATATTTGGGACTCATCATGGCCACTTTTAATTTTAGGTGATGCCATTCAACCTCTACAATTATCTTGCTACATTTCAAGGTTTTATGAGAAAGGTGTTTGGAAAGTATCTCCACATGTTTTTTATGAGAAAGGTGTTTGGAAAGTATCTCCACATGTTTATTCTAGTTTTCTTTGATGATGTACTTATATATAGAATAATATTCACAAATAATATAGAGAATTTGGATCTTGTATTAGATATTTTAGCACAACAATATATCNTTTTTATGAGAAAGGTGTTTGGAAAGTATCTCCACATGTTTATTCTAGTTTTCTTTGATGATGTACTTATATATAGAATAATATTCACAAATAATATAGAGAATTTGGATCTTGTATTAGATATTTTAGCACAACAATATATCTATATAAAGGTATTCAAGTCTTTCATTAATACTTCCTTACCATATTATCTCTATAAAATTATTCATATTGATCTCGCAAATATTCAATATTCCATTCAAAAGTGTCTATTATCCTCAAGAATCTTTGGTAATTTTTGGTCTTAGTAGGATTATACCATAGATTTAGCTACGACTTCTCTTCTATGACTTGTCCGCTAACTAAATTAACAAACAAGGGTACCTTTCATTGGTTCTCTAAGGAACACCAAGATTTTAGGAGCTTACAAGATACCATTTTTTCAATATTCGTGACATAATTACCTTTAATTCCACCCAACCCTTCACTATTTATTATGATTCCCCTATATTTGACATAGTGAATTACCTTAAAAAAAAAAATACAGAATCGTTTCGCTTTAAATAAAAAAGTTGAATAATGAATAAATGACTATGTTGACATAAAACAAAGAAATATTGTCCATGCTTGATGTAGTGATCCGCATTAATTACTTCTAGGAAATACATTTTATTAAAACTAATCACCTTTACCTTATGAGCTTATTAATGCATGTTTCTCTAACATATGTGACATCACAAGTTGATTTACCCTCTCCAAGATAGTGATTTTGAGATCATTTATAAGAAGGTTAAGGGGACTATTGTTGCAGATGACTTATCTTTATGGGTACACCACCCACATTCAAATTCATATTATTTATGCAATTTGATTAGGTACCATAGATCTTCATAGAATACATATTATATGTTTCTATAGTTGAACTTTAACTAGACATTATTGATGATAGGAAGGGCCAACCTTGGACTATCAAGAATGGTGTCATTCTCTTTAAAATTGTATATAATTTTTTATTGTCTTTCTTCTTATGAAATAAGATATTCAACATGAACATGCAATATGTCCCTTAGTTGGTCATGTTGGTTTACAAAAAACTTATACGAATGTCTCCTACAAATTTTATTTTATTGGCAATAAAATGAACTATGCCATTGAGTTCTTTTTGGTATAATTTGACACTTATAAGTGCACTAAGGTGGAAACTATTTCCAATCATGGTCATATATATCCTAATGCCATACCCAACTAGAAGTGAGAAAAGGTATTTGTGGATTTCATCCCTAATCTATTCTTGTGTAAATAAAAGAATGTTATGATTGTGGTACTTGATAATTTAACAAAAAATGCTCATTTCATTCCCTTCACAACCGAGTTTATAACTTGTAGTATTTTTTATTTATGTAAGATACCTGAACCCCTAATCCTTACTTAGGCTAATGGGGTGTTAAAATTTAATCTTTCCTTAATCATATCGAAAATTCCCCTCGGGTACACCATCGTCTTTTTCTCATCAAGAGCTTTCCAACAACACTAATTATGCTTAGATCTGATTCCTGGATCAAAATTTATGTCCTTCAAAAGTTTACATGCCTTCTTTTGGCCAACTACCACCTCAATACCACGTGGAATCCACAAAACTGCCTATCTCTCATTCCATCCGATGTGGCATCTTCCATCCAATCCATCAGACCTTCCAACTCAATGGCCCTGATCACTTGGGCTTGTCTTCTCCATCGTCGTCGAGGGTCCAAATATCATGAAGCATAAACTCCCCAACCTAATGGTTATGATGATTATCCATCCTTTGTGGGGAACATCTTCATTGTTGTCACAGTTCTCCCTCAATAGAGCTACTAGTTAGCTCGACTACCAACTCTGAAGACGACCACTCTATTGGAACGGATTTAGATCCATCGACTCTCAGGACTCTTCCTCCAATGGTTGTGATCATATCGACGATCCTAACTTGCATGAAAAATAAAATTCTAGTATTCACTGCCCACATAGTGAATGAATGGGACCAACACGAATCAACAATCACCTATCCATTGATTAAGGATTGTCACTTCATCTCCCGACCTTGTCGTCATCAAAACTCGCTCCCACATACACTCTTGGGACCAATCCCATCATCTTTCAATGAATGTATGAGATCCGATGACATCTATATCTAATGATAGAGATTATGATCACAATTCAAAGGGGTTTTGAGCCCCCCTCTAAAACCACACATGCCCCTCATCCAATCCACTGGTGACACTTGTCACGCCGATAGTCACATTGGGTGCCATGTCGGAATATCACATCATCCTGATATCATCATCCCTTTTGCTTCTTCTTCCGCGATCATGTAGGACCCACAATAGATCGATGGTTGTCATTTCACTATTCCCACTCAACGATAAACGAGTGAGATCTTCCCAAGTATTCATTATCCTATGAACTCTTGGGTCATCACTCGACTGTGCCAACCTTTCATGCTCTAATGACGAGGTGTCTAGATTAGATGGTCTAGATCTCATTGTCATCACCCTTAATAGATCGTCGATTTTCAATAACCCCAACATCTCATTGTCATTGGTGCTTTTGGCCAATACTCAACCTCATCAAGCCTCTAGTCTCAATGATGATACCACTGGCATCAATGATTCAAATATCATAAGGGTTTCTCCTGATATATCGATGACTCTCATCAATCCTCATTCATTTATCATCGTCATAACTTTTGGGTCTACACCCAAACTTCGCCAATCCATCCACTCCCAATGACGATGTGCCTAGGATCGACGATCCAGATTTCCTGGCCCATAATATGATGACCAGGGTTTAAAAAAAAATCCTAAAATTCCTCCTCACCCAACAGGGCCCACTTTCGTATGATCGACTAATCCCCTAGTGATACTTGTCCCCACTAGGACTTGCTAGATGCCAAGTTGGAAATCCATGTCATCATGACATCAAATTCCTTTTATCACTTAAATGAGGGGATTTCTAGGGATATACGATGGATATTAACCTCACCTACACACTAATCGATGGTCCTTATCAACCCTTGTGACTTATCATTGTCGACACTCCATAGCATGACCCTCACTTCTCATCTCTCTATTTCTCGATGGTGATGCACATTGCATCGACGAATCAACTCTATCCATGACCACTTCGAACAGATCGATGGTTCTCGATAGTTCTCAGGCCTTTGTCTCCATCATCATTCTTTGAACCATCACTCATATTAGCTAATGCTAGGTCCCCTATGACAATACGATTAGCATCGATAGTCTAGATCTGACCAAAGTATGAATCAATGAATGTTGTTAGTTCTAGGATTCTTGTTGTTTTTGAATTTCCCCTCATTCTCCCATTTCTAAGGCACGAGACTCTCGACGATATCACTCCTCAACGTAAGGTTGATATTCATTAGTCATACCAAATTGATGGATAAGAAACATTCTAGATGAAAGTGAAGGATTTTCATCATGGAAGCAATCCAAAAACAAGACTTAGCCAAATTTCGAGGGCTCTTCGAGGTTTTCCTTCGATTAACCATATGATTTGGGACTTTACTACCTAGGGATTATTCCAAGCCCTTCCTCAAGGTTCTACTAAACCCTTTTGTCCTTCACCCTCATTTTTGATATGACTAAGACAATCTCTCATCTCCATTTGGAAGAAGATTTACGTATCCTCTAATCATTCCTCTTCAAGGAAAGAGGCTCAAAAGGGATTAATTCTCCCTAACTATAAAAAGACCCTCCAAGGTTCCCAAGAACTTCTATCACCATCCTTCTAAAGGATGTTCATACCTCACAAGTTCTCCATTTGAAGGCTACAATCTTCATAAGGTTATGCCCTACCTTTACCATTCCCATTGGGCTTCATGAGTCCATCAGACTGATTGGGATGAGAGACATATGTAAGCCTTAAAAATAAGTTGGTTATGTAAGCATACCCAAACTAACTTTTACAACATGAGAACTTACATACAATACATGGATTCATTTCAAATCATATAAGTACATTTATCCATTCAATACAACATTCATAGAGATAAGCCAATCATTATGTTCTAGTGTTACTCAAGAACACTAACTTGGAGTAAGAACAAACAGTCTGTTCATTAAACAAGCATACACATCCATGCCTAAAATGTACATACTTATTCCACTCTATTTATTCATTATAAAAAATGCATCTATATACTTATATGGAAATTGGAAAATACTGGAAATTGTTGAAGGGTGTGCCACTTTCCACCCAACCATAGGAACAATTGCACCAGTTATTTGTACAATTGGCCACCCCCTATCCAGATTATGATGCCATGAGAGGTGTTTCTTCTTTTGATCAACATACCATGAGGTATGGAGGTCACTCTCCTTCTCCCAAAGGAACCTATCAACCCAGTCTCCAATCCACCAAGCAAGGGGGCCTATTGAGAATTCTCACTCAACCACTAAAACTTCCATAGCCCCATTTATTAGCTTGACATGAAGACACTACCATAAACATTATTGTATATAGAATAATGTATTTTTTCCACTTCTTCTTTGTTTTGATAAGAATAAGAGAAATCTCACAATTTACTCTTAGGTGCAATTGGTCTCTCGACCCAACCATGCGCAACTACTATCCTCCTTTTCCTTTTTCCCCACGATTTTTCCTATTTTATTTCCTTCCTCAACAAGATTTCATGAGTAAAATCAAGAAACTTCCATATGGGTACTCTTCCCATCCTCTCATTGATTTTTGAGGAAGACTCTCCAACTACCAACTTGACTGGTAAATGAATTCTTTAGGACAAAGGACAGTTCTAGGTCTGAGCATTTCAAATCTAGTAGTGTAATTCCTGGCAAGGTCATCTCAAATAGTGATGGTTCACCTTAACATTTCCTCTCAAGACATCATCTTTTTATAACCTTCAACAACTATTTATAAATTTTCCTTTTTACATTAACAACAAAAATATGCATACATCATATTCTTTACACATGGTTCATTATCTTTCAAAATTCATACATAATAAGCCTATTCATAGTTTTGGAAATAATAACAATTATAGTTACAAGCTAGGGGAAACAAGGGTATTACAATTTATTATTTAAGCATGTATCATTGATCCATGGACTCGTCGATTGCATCATTGTGATATACATCTTTGGAAGTTCACCTTTAATATTAGTACCACAAATCACCCACAAATAAATAAGAAAATATATGTGGAGGGATATCTTTGAATGCATATATGAGATTGTTCAGCCCTAGAAAATCCCCATATTAAGTATAAAACCCCTTATTAAGCCCTATATATTGAATCATTACATTTATAAAATTATATTTTTGTGTAGGCTAGAACCATTCATTGTATATTTTCATTATAATTGTACCCTTTGTCTCCTGTATATATACCAAGGAGACCTAGTCTTAGGATCATATCATCTCATCTTGTAAATTGAATATATTGTAAAATGAGGTTTCACCCTCGAAGTGGACTGATATTCACCAACTTTTTATCATTCTCAAGGGATTGGTTCATAACATTTGGTTTCAAAGCATTGATCGTAGGGTTTTGCTTCTTAAAACGAGTTATCTTGGAATTTTCACCATAACTAATTTTTTGGGGATGCTTTAGACAAAAAATTTGTAGGTTTCTCAAGAGACATATCCAAGTATGTTTGGTAAAATAATTTAGGTTCCAGTTGATTATAATTTCAGAGATACATCCTATGGAAGGTAGGTTTTTTTTAATCCTGAAATTAGTTTTAAACGAGTCATCTTGGGACTTTTTCTATAAATATTTTTATGGGAAGTTTCAGATAGTGAAATTTTTAGGATACTAGGTAAAGATAGAAAAAAATAGCCAGAATTTTTTTAGGATTTGGTTCATTATATTTTTGGATATATCACCTATGGAAGTTAGGGTTTGTGGCTAGTCTTGAAATTAGTATCAAACACACCATCTTTTTATTTTCTCTATAAAAAAAAATTGGTGAAGTTTCAAATTCTAAATTTTTTAAAATCTCGAGGGGACGTAGGGAATTACCTGTGGAAAAAGTTTTACAACTTGAATCATTATAATTTGTGAGTTATATATGATGGAATTTGGGTATTTTTACTAATCCTGAAATTAGTCTTAAACAAATCATTCTAGTATTTGTGTTATAAATGTTTTATCAGTGAAGGTTTATACTATGAAATTTTTAGGAGTTTAAGAAGTCATATCAAAGTAATACATGACGAAATTTGAGAATTAAGAAGGGTTAAAAGTTCAAAGACATATCAGGACAAAGGATATTCATCCAAAGATACTCCAAATTAAGGGTTTGAAAGGTACACAATTTACAATTGACATAAATTTTGATTGAAAGATATATTTTTGATGATTCAAAATTTGTTATAAAGAGGAAAAAGAGGAGAATTATTATTTTCTCAGATGGCTCCACAGTTTCCTCCAAAATTTATTTCACAAACTAAACCTCTAGAGAGTTCAACCACAACTCAAAAAGAAAGAGAATAAATATTTCACTAGATTGGAAAGGTGGAAAAGAAGATCGATGGGGTGGAAAACAAGATGGATCAGATTGAAAAAAAGATGGATGAAACTAGGAGAATATGGAAAAGAAGATGTTAGAATTGAAAAATTCCATGTATTCCATGATATTACATGCTTTATATCAGATAATTCCTAAACGATATATCAAAATGTAAGGAAATCATGAAAATGTAGAGGAAATAAAGATTGAGTCTCAGAATCATGATTATTCATCACTTCAAGATCCACCTCATGGGGGTTTTTATTGGATATGTTACACACTTACACACTCACCTAGTAATTATTTTTCCTAATTTTAGGTATTTCTAGTCGTCAAGAGTGTATCCTATTTTTTAGGCTATTTTTTAGGAGATTTCCTAAAAATTAGGGTGCATTCCCTCTTCAGTTGGACTTGAGTTAGGAGTTTAGTTAGACTAGTGGATATTTTAGTTAAACAAGTGGAGGTAGCTCATGCATGCAAGAGTTGTTTTTCTCTCATGCAACAATTGATTTTTTCATGCTTAAGATAAGGAGGTTCCATATCCATGCATGCACACCTTTCTCTTTCTTCCACATGTCTGAACTTAGTTAACTGGTGGTTTCTTTGACAGTTGACTGAGACTAGATATTAGTTGACTCCCATTACAATGAGTTAGTGTCAAAATATCTTTAGATCACTACTATGGAACATGTACTCCTACTATTAATGCATTGTTTGTCTTAGACTACTTATATGCGAGTGTATTTCTCATTCTTTATGTATAATAGTAGTGATTAAGAGATTTTTCTCATTCTTTATCTCTCTTTTCTATTGCAAGCTTTGTGTGATTTGATATAGCTAGGTTATTTGTGACTAGTTTCAGGGTTTTCACCCAAACTTCACATGGTATCATAGCCCATAGGTTGCTATAACAAAGGCACACATGCATTTTTGGCAGGTTCAGGAGGAAGATTCAATCAAGAAGGATGGAATCAACATAAGTTATTCTTCTCATGCAATACAATTATGTTTATTTGAAGCTAAGGATTTTTCATCAGCTAAGGAATCGAGGATTATACCAAATAGCCATGGAAACAAAAGTAGATCCCGATTCCTCCAAAGAGAAAATTGATTTTCTCAATAGAAAATATATGGCTTTAGGATGTATTTTCTTTTTTATTTCTCCTTAAATATTGTATCATGTTGAATCACTCTCAACTCCTAACAAACTATCAACCATATTGAAGGTTTGATTTGGGAATAAGGAAGATTGTGAAGATTTCATATAAGAGATTGAAAATATAGAGCCAATAGAAAATCCATTGAAATATCAAGCCTCTCATTTTGAAGAGACTTCTATACAAGTATCTTCACATCTGTTTGTTAAAGATGATGTCTACTCTATTTCAGATAGGTTTTGTGAATCACATGTGGAAGACACCATGCATGCATCTCAAGAGCCGCATGTAGACACTTTTCATATGCCATGCATGCATCTCAGGAGTCACATATAAACACTTTTGCATGCACCATGCATGAATCCCAGAATCCACATGAAAATACTCACATGCATGCATATCAGGTGCCACACTCATATGCCATGCATGCATCTCAGGAGCCAAAAAGGGGGTCACACACTTCAGATTCACTTATGACACTTTTTGAGTAGAATTTGTAGAAAATAATTGGATATTTGAATTCCTCTTGGGAAAATACCCAATTTAAGAAAAAAATCATCCAAAACTAGTCCAAGAAGTGAAGCTATTGGGATTTTAAATTTGGAAAATTTTCAGGGCTTTTCCAAAAAAGGCCACGCGATTTGCATAGTTTCACCTAGACTTTCCATGAATGAAGGGGATTTGAATATTATTATTTACAATAAAAGAAAGTGGAAATATGCGAAAATATCATTGGTGCATCTACTTCATCACATCTGTACAGATTCCTCCATCTTCAACAAAATATTCACCAAGCTTAAACTTGGACAATTGTGAGGTATTTGTGGAGTGAAGGGCAGGTTATGGGCCAACTTCCTTTCCTTTTGATGCAATGTTTGTCTTAATTTTTGATGCATTGTACTTTG
>SNQJ01S0049429.1:16867-47150 GCA_010110895.2 Picea sitchensis | reverse complement strand
TCTTGTACTTGAACATTTAAGTGGGGTAAAAGGAGGTTGCCCCCTCGAAGAGGCTTATTATCTGATATTATCTCTTTTTCAAGGCGTTGAGTACTTTTCTTGAGGTTTTTCTATGCTATATTGATGTTTGGTTCTTAACATCCTCAACTTGGGATCAAAATTAAATGTTATGATGAAGCAAACTTGGGCACTGATGGAAAAACCTAGATTGATTTACTCTCCTATCAGGCTCAGGATGGCTAATCAACAAGCAGTGAGCCCCTTTGGAAGACTATAGCATGTCCCTGTAGACATCGATGGGGTAAGGAAATTTCTAGACTTTGAAGTGGTTGATATTGTGGATGATAGTTGTCCTTTTCCTACGTTGTTAGGAATTGATTGGGTTTTCAACAATTCGACTATTGTTGACCTAAAGAAGATAAGAATGACATTTGAGGGTAATGGCCTTAAGGTCATTGCACCTCTCGACCCTGATGAAGGTCGCAAATACACAGAACCGATAAGAGAAGAAGACCGCGCCTACGAGCTAGAAAACATCTACAAACTGACAGCAAGGAAACAATATTATATTAATCCCACAATATATGGAAACCTAAGTTGGTGAAGTGAAAGTGCATGTTCATCAGATTCAAAGGAAGCATTGGAAAACTAGCAGAATAGAATCTACGAAGTCTCTACAAGGTAATGTGCCATATTGACCAGAGCAGTTCCCTAGATTGGCACAAAATTAAGTAATCTCCCTACATTTGAAGGCTTGAATCATTTAGAGACATTTCTATATAAATTTGAGAAAATTGTACCAGTAAAACAGAGGATGTTGGAACTGGACGAAGCATTGAAAGCAACACTAGCTAGATGGTGGGGAACACACAAGAAGAACATCGTAGAGTGGGTACAATGTCACACCTTACGTACAATGTGCTTCTTAGACCAAGATGAAGGATGTGAAATTCGATACACAGGTCAGAGTTATCCAAAGGACCACATGAGAAGTTGTGAGGAGGCCTGGAGAAATATTCCTAAAGAACAGTGGGTGCATAAGTTCATTAACACATTGGACAATACACCTATCAATTGGTATCTTCAAGAAGAACTGCGCTTCGTCACTACAGATTGGTATGGTATGACTCAAAAATTTATAGCTACCTTCTTATTTGAAATTCAGTACCCTATAGTAGATCAGGATTTACAAATCATAAGACAGAAGGTCTTTGAGGAGGCACCTAACCTCCCCCTTAAACAAGAAGAAGATGAATGGGCTGCGCCCCTTCAGTAGTTACAGGATTGCTACAATATTAATGCTGATGAGGATGATGACCCGAGGGATGTAAACATTTTAGAAACTGAAGGACAAAAGAAGGGCCAGGGATTGAATTACCTTTTTTGGGCAGCCCATTAAACTTAAGAAAGTTAACATTGGAATAGAGAAAGCACCTAATATGGCAAATGTTGGAGACTATTGGGATGATGCTACTATTAGAAAGATCACAAAATTATTGCATGAATATCAGGACTTGTTTCCAACCAAGTTCACAGACATGAAGGGAATTAAAGGACCCATGGGGGAAATGAATATCCCTTTAAGACCAGATGCAAGACCCATCAAGCAGAGACCCTACAGGATAAATCCAAAATATATGCAGAAAGTTAGGATTGAATTGGAGAGAATGCTGGAAGCAGGAATCATAGAATCAGTTGAAGAATCTGAATGGATCAACCCTATGGTGGTCCAAGATAAGAAGTCAGGAGAAATCAAAATTTGTGTAGATTTAAGAAAATTGAATGATGCATGCCTACATGACCCCTTTCCTATACCCTTTACTGATGAAGTCCTAGATAATGTAGGAGGACAAGAGGTCTACTCATTCATAGATAGATTTTTAGGCTATCACCAGATCAGAAATGCTAAGGAAGATCAACATAAGACCACATTTGCAACAAAATGGGTTTATTTTCAGTACACTGTGATGCCTATTGGATTGAAGAATGCACCAAACATATTTTATAGGGTGCTAGTCGAAGCATTTAAGGAATTTTTACACAAGTTCTTGGAAGCATACTTTGATGATTGGACTGTGTTTAGCCTAATGAAGAATCATATTGAATGCTTGAGATTAATGTTAGATAAGTGCAAGCAATGTTAGATTGCCCTGAATCTGAAAAAAGTGTATTTTATTTTCACCCTTTGGAGTGCTTCTAGGGAATATCATGTGTAAGTATGGGTTGTTGGTATATCCTTCCAAGATTGCTATCATTGTTGATCTACCTCTTCCTACTTCGGTTAAACAACTGCGCACTACATTAGGACACACTAGGTATTATAGAAAGTTTATTAAGGGTTATGCAAAAATAACAACACCTATGGAGAAGCTATTAAAGAAAGATAGTAAGTTCCAATGGATACAAGAATTCCAATAGATCTTCAACACACTAAAACAGAAAATGGTCACTACACCTATATTGGTCTTCCTAGATTGGAATAAGGAGTTCAATGTTCATGTCGATGCTTCGCCCATTGCATTAGGAGTAGTCTTAGCACACTTAGGATCATGAGACATTGACCACCCCATATCCTTTGCTAGCAAGAAGATTTCTATAGCCGAAAGGAACTATACTACGACTGAAAGAGAAGGCATGTCTATGTTATATGTGCTGCATAAGTTTAGAAACTATTTGTTGGGAGGACATTTTAAGATGTTCACTGATCATTCTGCATTGAAGTACGTAGTCAACAAGCCAGTGTTGGGGGGAGAATATGCAGATCGCTACTACTATTTTAGTAGTATGATTTTGAGATTGTGGTTAAGCCAGGAAGAATGAATAAAGCACCTGATCACTTATCCAGGTTGGAACATGGTGAGGAACCTACTAGTCTGGAGGATACACTACCAGATGCACAACTGTTGGCCATTAGAAAACTCGATGATCACTTCGCCAAGATAGTTCAATTCCTGTCCATAGGAATGGCACCTTGTGAATATACATTTATTCAAAAGAAATAGTTAGTAGTTCACGCTGTTGATTTTCAACTTATAGTTGGACAGTTATATAACATGGGACCAGATGACATCTTGAGGAGATGTGTTATGGAGGCAGAAATACCATTGATTATGGCAGAAGCACATGAAGGCATCACAGGAGGACATTATGAAGGGACAACAACAACGCATAAGGTCTTCAGAGATGGACTTTGGTGGTCTACTTTACACAAGGATGATAACGACTACTATAGATCCTACGATGTATGCCAACGAGTAGGGAAGCCTTATAGAAGGGATGAAATTCCTTTGGCACGACAATTAAGATTAAAAGTATTTGAGAAATGGGCTATTGAATTTGTGGGACCTATTAACCCACCAGGAAAGTGCATAGGATCTCGATACATTATCACTACTACAAAGTATTTGACGAAATGGGCAGAAGCAAGAGCGGTTAAGGATTGTAGTGCATCCACAACTACGCATTTCATATTTGAGGATATTATAACCAGATTTGGATGCTTGAAGATCCTAATGAGTGATAAAGGCACACACTTCATTAACAAAACTATTGAAGCCTTGAATCATGAATTCGAAGTTTACCATCAGAAGAGCACCCCATACCACCCACATGCGAATGGGACAATCGAAGCTTTCAATAAGATCTTGGAGACAACACTAACTAAGATTTGCAGTGTTGACATAGATGATTGGTATTTGAGAATTCCAATAGTATTATGGGCTTATAGAAATACTTACAAAGAGCTAACTACAAAGACTCCCTTTAAGTTGGTATATGGCCTGGAAGCAGTGGTACCTATGGAATATTTGGTTCCTAGTTTAAGAATTGCAACATTTACAGGTATGGATGACACAGGCATTGTCCAAGATAGGCTCGTGCAGTTGATGGAAGTAGAGGAAGAAAATTTTATTGCGGGATTCCATAAGCAGGTACAAAAAGAGTGAGACAAGGCTTACCATGATAGACATATCAAGAAGAAATAATTTAAGCAAGGGGATTTGGTACTGTTATATGAAAGAAAGTTCATGAAGCATCCAGGGAAGTTCAAGACACATTGGATTGGACCATTTGAGGTTGTCTATGTTGCAGAAGGAAGAGCTACGCAGTTGAAGACTCTTAAGGGATAATGGAAGGATGGTTTAGTGAACGGGAGCAGGTTGAAGCTGTATTATGAAAACCAGCTGCCTTGAAGCTCTCAGTAAAAGAAAAGAAATAAGGGTATAGGTACCAGGTGCAGTTGAAACTAGGTACCAGACATAGAAAAGACAGTCTGCACAACATGGGGAGGGCCAGATCAGAAAGCATAGGTTGCTCCACGTAGTCTGCAGTCGAAGTGATATAGAAGGCTCAATCTTGGAGTGAATTGGAACAAGTCACATGTGAGTGTTGGGGGGATTTTGGCCCTTGGTTTGGTGTTAAGGAAGAAATAAAATATTAAAGAAGAGGAAATATGAAGCACGAACTACATGGAAAACACACAAACTGAGGAACGGTCGAAGTGGTTAAAGAAGCAGAAAAGAAGTAGTGAAGTAAAGGAAATGCTAGCCGTTGGAAGAGAATATCAAGGAAGATAAAGAAATAAAGAAGATGGATCGTGGACAACTCAACAAGTGGAAAAATAAACCAATGGGTGCTCTAGATCACCTCGTGGAAAATAAGGAAGGATAGGCTAGCGAAGTCTTGAAAGCATGGGTTGAGTGAACCTAGAGTTTCGGCACCTAGGGTTTTGGATCTAGGGTTTTGACACCTAGACTTCAGTCTAAGGTTGTCCGAGAGTCATGTAATCTATAAATAAAGGTCTAGAAGACTCGAGAGGGTTGTTTATTTTTGGTCATTGGTTACTATTATTGTTGTGAGCACAATATTGAGATTGTGCATTCTTGCATTGTAATATCTCCAGCTAGGTGGAAAGATCAACCTTGCAGCTGGGTGTGTGGGGAGGTAAGAGAAAGAGAGAGAAAGAGAAAGATATAAAACTAAGTGCATAGATAGAAATATATGTTTTCATCTAATAAATCAAAAAACATAGTTATGTGGATGTATCCCTAGGGAGAGGGTGAACCATGTATATCTTGTTGTTCTTTGTGGTTGATGCTGTGTTTTTTTATATCTGATATACTGATTATTGCATTTTTTTGTTAGAGATAAGAGATATATCTAGCCTTGCAAAGTGGGCATAAGAGTGGTAAAGAATATCTATATTGTTTTGCATTGTGTTTTGGAATCACTTTGCATTTCCTATGGTTGTAGACACCTGTGTCCTGCAACCCCCCTATTTCTACTTCGAGTGAGACTACATATACTTTGTAGGTGTTGCCTAAAGGGCCAATAGTTAGGGCTTGTTGGTGCACTATTGAAGAATTGAAACCTGGGTCTTCCCCTGTGCCAACAGGGGCTTCTCTTCCATTGGTACTTCATGTTATTGTAATCCACTAATGTATATTAAAAACATTCGCGTAAATATTCCTTCATCACTTGACTTCAAGTATTCATGTCTTGTCATGTATTCACTAAGCTCACATCAATGTCATAATCATTCATCAATATGACTTTGACAGTATAACTCCTCCTGACAGTTTCTCTCATCCTTTCATTTTTTGCCTCCCATGACTTTCCTTCCTGTGAATAGCTAGTTCTGTCTGTAAATATGGTTCTCTTCCGAGTCATATGCTTTACTGAGCCTTCCTCTTTATGGTAATCACAATGATTCTTTTTGCAGTTCCTTTTGAGCTCATGCTTTCATCCATTGTCATGTATCTTCTCTACTTCATGTCAAGTATTAATTTCTAAACTTTCATGAGGATGTGTTCCAAGAAATTCTCCTTAATAAACCATTATGTTATGAGACATTCTACACCTCTATCATCAAAGAAATATGAATATTCCTTCAGAATATGTAAACACTTCAGACTTCCCAAAACATAGTTCTCCAATATGTAATGGTTGTTTCTTAGACTCCCTCTATTCAACATTCACATTTACTAGAATTTTCTAAGACGATGACTTAGAAAAATGTATAAACCTGGTATGTTTTAGGATCATCCTTTTGAATTTTGACATCTTCCTCTTTGATTGTAGATTCTTCATGATTTTTCAACTCTGTAAATCTCGTGAGTATGATCTCTGAGAGTTATTCATTCTCTTTCTCTTCTTGTTTTCTTCTCCAAACCTTCTTTTACTTGATATCAATGTTTTCCTTCATGGAAGGCTCCATCATGCTTCTACAGTCACAAGCTATGTGTCCATAGTTGTGGAATTTATAACATTCAATATTGTAGGGAGCCACAAAAACATCTCTTGCTTGAACATTTCTTCCATATGCTTTGCAATCTACAACTTTATGTCCAAATTTATAAAAAGTAAAACAATAAACAGAAAATAAACTTTGATACCTGGGAGTAAATGATCTTCTTTGTGATGTAATTGTTTTGAATTCATCCCTTATCTAATTACGATATTATCTTGTGTTGTTTCCTTCATAATAAATGAAGCTTATTCTTCTTGGGGGCACACTTATTTTTCATTCATTCCTATTTAACTCTTGCTGACCATGATCCCTTCCTTTGATAATTTTTGCATAATTCTTAGCCTTCTCTTCATTCTTCCTTTTCGACAACCTAGAAAACTTCTCTTCAACTTTCTTTACTGGATCTGTAGAGCTTCCTCTCTCTTCAATGCTCTTGCTGGGATTGGCATTTGCATATTATTTGCATGAGGTCTCACCAATGTATCCAAGACCTACTTTATTGAATGATGACCTTTGATAGCTAAGAATGTCTTCTAGTACTTGAGATCTCTTCAAGTTCTTATTGAGATTGTGAAATTAAACCCTCAATAAGATGAATTCTTCCTCAAGCTTCTCACCGTATTCTTCTTTCTTCATCATCTGGATCTTCATTACTTCTTTCGTTCTATTTTCTTATTCAATTTAGGTTTTCAAGGAGATGATTTCTTCTTCAAATCTTCTTTCTTGTTGACTAAATTCTGTTTCAATCTTGTTTAAGTATTCAGATATCTTTTTAAGATTAGTTGTCAAAATTTCTTCCCTCTTATTCGATTCCTTTTTAAGTGATGCTATTTCATATTGCAAACACTTCTTTTTTTCCAACTAATTATTGAGTGTTCGTTCAATCACTTTGGATTCTTCCAGATGAACCTTTATATTTATGACAATATATTGGACATATTCATATTTTTTGTTAGTTTTTTGATAACCCTCCTTTAGCTTGATCAATTATTTCTTGAGAGACTTGTTTTCCCTCCTTTCTCTTTTTAGTTCACTTAAAGCACTGATTAGTTCTGATTCAATATGTACTTCACCTTATTCATAATCTTCTTTTGGATCTGTCTGATCTGATGAGGTTCCTTCTTCTTGTTCTTTCTCAACATCTTATTTATCTTGATCAACATGCTCTGGCTCTGTGGTTGCAAGAAAAGATTCCTTATAGTAGAGATTATGTAGATTATCCCAAATCTCTTTGGACTATGAACATTGTCCCATTTTGAATCTTACCAAATAAGATAATACATCTAGGATGAAGTCCATTGCTATTTTGTTTTCCCTTTTCAATTCCTTCTTGGATGCAGTCCTTGGAGGTTTCTTTGTAGTGATGTATCCTGTAACAACTGAGTACCAAACATCATATCCATGTGCCTCTAAAAATACTTTCATTCTTGGGATCCATATATCATAATTCTAAACATCAAATAATGATGTTCCATTAGTTGTGTAATCAATGATCTATCTTCTAGTGGTTAGACTGATTCTAAAGGACCTGCTCTGATACCAATTGTTGGAATATTCACCAAAACTGAGAGGGGGGGGGGTGTGAATCAATATTGAGCACTTTTTACCATTTAGAACCATAACATGTAAACATTAAATTATCAACAATTCCATTCACTTATGATTGCATTTGATATATCATAAACATATAACTATAGATGCATAGTACAAAAGAGTTTTACATGGAAACCCAAAGGGGAGAAAACAATAGAATGATTTTTAATATATATGTTTAATATTACATTCATAGGAAGAACCAACTTCCAATATTCTCCAACACCAATTGGATGGAGTCACCAACCCCCTATTTACAAGATCCAACCTGAAGGAAGTTATAACTCCCTATATTATCTATATCCAACTGGAAGGATGCTCCAACCCCCTAATTTACAGGCTCCAAATTGAAGGAAGATACAACTCCTTCAATTCCCCAGCTCCAACTGGAAGGAGGCTCCAACCTGAAGGAAGCTACAACTCCTTGAATTCTCCAGCTCCAACTGGAATGATGATCCAACCCCCTGATTTATAGGCTCCAACATGAAGGAATCTATGCCTCCTTATATTCTCTGGCTCCAACCTAAAGGAGGCTCCAACCCCCTTTCCTTTCCCCTTCCTTCCTCCCTAAAATATAAATTTAAACTCAAACTATCATTGTTGTTGTGAGTGATACATCATCATCATCAAAACCAAACTCAACCTGTCATTGTAATTGTCACTGATCATCAAAAACAAACTCAAATAGTCACAAAAACTGTCACTAATAGTGATACATCATCATCATCAAAACCAAATCCATCCCAATAACCACATAAATCTTATTCCAAGATCAACAACAACATATCCAAATCATGTGATCAAAATCACCATGATAAGCATTAAACCATGAGACAAGATGTACTTCAGGCATGTGCCAAATATTCCATAATATACCTCCAACCATGTACCATTACCATCAAGATATGAATCAACCATGTGCCAAAAAATTCAATACATGCCTCAAGCATGTGCCAAAATATCCATGATATGCGTCAACCATGTACCATGACCATTAAGATGTGCATCAACCATGTCCAAAAGCATGTGCTAAAATATGTCTCAATCATAAATCAACATCTCCAAGATATGCCTCAAGCATATACCAACTTCTCAAAAATGTGCCAAAATCACCAAGATATGTATCAAAGAATATGCAAAAAAAAAGCATTCCTCAAGCCATGTACCAAAGTATCCAAGATGTACCACAACAATATTCCATGCCTTAAGCATGTGCCAAACCTTACAAGATATGAATCAAAGCATATTCTAACACCATGTGCCAAATACCTCAATTATGTGCCATAACCTTCAATATATAAGCCTCAAAATATATAGAATAACATACCTTTTCATTATGTAAAACTCGGTACATCAGATCTCATATCATCAAACCTTCCTCAAGCTTCAACATCAAGGCAATAGCTCCATCATCAAATACTTTCTAAGCCTCTCAGGATTAGACTGAATGGTAGGCAGTGTCTTGCTTGATAAGTGTTGCATAATCTGCAGGGGTCTCGTGGGACACCCTATACCTAACCCATAGGGGTCTGCTCAATTTGGGTTACTAGAAACCCTTCTCCAATATGAGGCTCTAAGACTTCCTTCTTCGCACTCCTCCGCTACCTCTGAATCGCTACCTCAGATTCACTAAGAGATCACATGTTTGATTTATTACTTAGTTAATCAAATGAGAGGATATTTTATGTGTATTTATACCCTTCCAAGTAACTCCTTTATTTGACTTTAGGGTCGACCTGTAACTTCTTAATTGCAACAATTTTTCTCCTTTTATTAATTTTGGGGCCGACTTGTAACTTCTTGTTGCAATCGTTTAGGGTATTTTTAACCATACTTAGAGGCTTCATATTTAAGAGTGTATAACTGCTCAACCATGAGGAACCACATGGAATACCTTCTACCATTGGAAACAACATGATGAGGACCATCCATCTATGATATATTTTCATGCGTTTTCAATGTACTTCGTACTCTTTTCCTCTAATTAACTTTGGGATTCATGACCACACCTCTAGGGATTCCTATCCATATTCTCATGGTTTCTTTTTATACTTATTCAAAGCATCTTCCCATGAGGGCCATGCTTAAAGCTACACCATAAGGGGACCACTTTGTAGACTTCTTCAAATACACCCATTACTTATAGAGATTTCCAAACTTGCTTCGAGGCTTCTTCTAGGGTTGACATCAATGACAACCAAATCAATTCTAGGGGATTCTAGACTTATTATAGGGTTGAAATAAATTAAAAACAATTGTGAAACATGCATGG
Organism: Picea sitchensis; assembly: GCA_010110895.2. NCBI lineage: Eukaryota > Viridiplantae > Streptophyta > Pinopsida > Pinales > Pinaceae > Picea > Picea sitchensis. The sequence continues at coordinate 37,038 of SNQJ01S0049429.1, read as the reverse complement.
ATGCCTTTCTCTCTCTTCCACACATGTGAACTTAGTTAAATAATGATTTCTTTGACAGTTGATTGAGACTAGCTATTAGTTGACTCTTGTTACAGTGAGTTAGTGTCCAGATATCTTTAGATCACTACTATGGCACATGTATTTCTAAGATTAACCCATTGATTCTATTATACTACTTATACGCGTGTGTATTCCTAATTCATTATGTATAATATTAGTGATTAATATATTTTTCTCATTCTTTCTCTCAGAATTGTCTCTCTCTCTCTTTTCTATTGCAAGCTTTGTGTGATTTGATTTAGCTAGGTTCTTTGTGATTAGTTTTAGGGTTTTCACTCAAACTTCATAGTTTTAATGTGGCACCAAGGAACTATTTCATTCCAAATATCGATATTAGGAATTTTGATGGTAAATATCATATAACACAGATATTCCAAATGGAGCAATACTTTGATCTACACCAAGTGTTAAGATTACAAAAGGTACCTATTGCATCCTTGTATTTAGAAAATGATCATTTTGTTTGGTATCAATGGATTTTGGAAAGAAAACATAATTGTATTATATCTTGGTCCATTTTTACAAATGAATTGATATCTCATTATGGGTATATTAAGAGAAATACATTTTTTAGTCAATTGATAAATCTTCGGAAAAAAGGTCCAACAATTCCAAAAGCTTAGTCTTAGGGTAAATAACATTTATGAGGAAAATTTCTTATATCTCTTTATGGGAACTTCAAAGGAGAAAATTCAACATGTGGTGCATATTTCCAAACCTAAGTCCCTATAGAAATATTTAATTATGGAAAGGAAAGTGAAAAACAAAAATATGGCCACTAGAAGGGTGGCCACTAACAACTATAGAGAGCACCATGTTCTTTCTTCTAATCTCACTCAACCAAAAATGTTTCCACCTCAAAAAATGGATGAAACAATATCAAAAGAACCATGTTTCAATTGTGATATCAAGTACAATAAGGGGTATAAATGCGGTGAGAATAAATTATTCTACATAGACTATGAAGACGAAAAAGATCAAGAATTGCAACCATCACAATATTTAGATCTAGAAGAGACTACATCAACGATATATTTTCATTAATTGGATGGAATCAGTACTCCAAAAACCCTCAATATAAAAGGATGCATCAAAAAGAAAAAGTAACAATATTGATTGATTCTAGTAGTACCCATAACTTCATCAATTGAAAATTATCAAAATATTTCAATTTCTTTGTATTTCCAACACCATAGTTTCAAGTAATGATTGAATATGAAGGTACCATAAATTGTTCTTGGAATTTCCATAGTGTTAAGCTAAATATGGGGAATATTTATTGGACAGTCCCATGATTTCCATCCAAATTGGTGGTGTTTATGTTGTATTAGGGGTCCAATGGTTACAGTCAATGGGAATAGTATCCCTTAATTTTCAGGATCTTTTCATGATATATTCCTTAGAATTCAAGGAAATCGAGCTTCTATATATCCAATAGAAACCATCTAAGGTGATAATCTATAATAACATGAAAAAATTACTCAAAAAGGGATGCCATGGTGTAATTGCACAATCATTCTCACTAGATGTTCAAACATCTATATCCTCTGCTCTAGTGGATCTCCAAATAGTTATCAATAACCATTCCAAGGTATTTGGAGAGATTCCTAAGAGTCTTCCTCTTGCTCGAGATCATGAAAATGCTATTCATTTTCAACCAGGAAGTGTACCACCTAACATTAGGCCTTACATGTATTGATATACACATAAGAGAGATAGTGAGCATATGATCCAAGAAATGTTAGATGTGGGCCAAATTTCTTTCTCTTCACCAGTAGTGATGGTTACGAAGAAGGATGGTTCATGGCATATGTGTCCATATTATTTACATCTCAAAAAAATGACCATCAAAGATACATTTCCTATACCTATCATTGATGAATTATTAGATGAATTCCATAGAGAAATTTTCCTTACTAAGTTGGATCTTGATTCGGGATATCACCATATTAGAATGAGGCAGGAAGACATTCCCAAAATAGCCTTTATAACACATGAAGGTAATTACGAGTTTTTGGTTATGAAATTTGGACTTACTAATGCACCTTAAACATTTCAAATCTTGATGAATTCTATTTTTAAACTCTTCCTTAAAAAAATGCGTTACTATTTTTTTATGACATACTAATCTACACCAAATCTTGGGAAGAGAATGTACAACATGTTGACAAAGTATTACAACTTTTGGAAGAGAAACAAATTTATGCAAATCCTTCCAAGTGTGCCTCTAGGGTTCAATAAGTGGAATATTTGGGTCATATTGTATCTCATGAAGGTGAAAAAGTGGACCTTAAGAAAATTAAATTTATCAAGGAATGGATAGTTCCCTAAAAGTTAAAGAAACTTAGAGGTTTCTTAGGATTGACAAGCTATTACTGCATTTTTTTCAATAACTATGGTCAAATAGAAGTACCTATAACAACATTATGAAAGAAGGACACATTTTATTGGACTCAAGAAGAAACCAAATGTTTTGAAAAAATTAAGGAGGCTATGTGAACAACTCTTGTCCTAGCCACACTTGACTTCACAATTTTTTTTATTGTGGGGTGTGATGCCTCAGGCTAGGGAATTGGTGTAGTTTTAATCCAATAAATAAGGCCCCTTGTATTTGAAAGACTAAAACTTAAAGGAAAAAACTTAATCAAACCCATTTATGAAAAATAAATTATGGACATACTACATGCAGTTAAGAAATGGTTCCCTTACCTAATAGGAATACACTTCAAAGTAAAATTAGATCATGATAGTTTGAAGTACTGATTGGAGAAACAATTATATTCAGAAGAGAAACAAAAATGGGTTACAAAGATGTTGTTTTATGACCTTGAAATTATCTACAAGAAAGGAAAACATAATATTGTGGAAGATGCACTTTCAAGGAAAGATGAAGAAATATAGGTTTCACTATGTGATATTTCTATTCCGCAATTTGATTGGGTGGAAGAAGCAAGGATGTAATGGAAGAAATATCAATAGGTATGAAATATCATTCAACAACTACAATAGGAACCTAATGCATTAGATAAATTTGTATGGGAGAATTATTTTCTATGGTATCATGATCACCTATATTTATGTAATAATTCCCAACTCAAATAGAATGTACTTATGGAATTGCACACTTCTCCTATAGGAGGACATTCAAGGTTCTTGAAAAATTACCACAAGATCAAGAAGGATTTTTTCTGGGAAGGTCTTAAAACTGATGTTCAAAAGTTTGTGTCTGAATATGTGGTATGCCAACATAATAAGGGAGAGAAAATCAAGACTCTAGGTCTCCTAAAACCATTAGCTATACCAAGTCAATGTTGGGAAAAAGTTTCAATGGATTTTATTACATGTTTACCCAAATATGAAGGAAAGAATGTCATCATGGTAGTAGTGGATTGACTAACAAAGTATGCCCATTTTTTCTCTCTTTCTCATCCTTTTTAAGAAATTATAGTAGCTGCAACATTCATGGAAAAAATTCAAAAGCTACATGGACTCCCCAAGAATTTTGTAAGTGACAAGGATCTAAGTTTCATTGGAAAATTTTGGACTAAATTATTTTCTTTTTTGGGTACTCAATTGGCTCAGAGCTCATCCTACCATCCTCAATCTGATGGGAAAAATGAGATTGTGAATAAATGTATTGAAGCATATCTTCGTTTCTTTTCATTTGATAAATATACACAATGAGTTAAGTGGTTTCCCTTCGCAAAATGGTGGTACAACACATCCTTCCATACTTGATAAAAAATGTCCCCATTTTGGCACTTTATGGATATCGTCCTCCATCCATAGCATCACCATTAAAAGGGACTACAAAGATTTTGGGAGTGGAGTACCACATAGGGAACCAGAAAGACGTTCTCAAACTATTGAAGGAAAACTTGGCTATGGAAAAAAATAGGATGAATCAACAAGTAGATCAACATCGTAGTCAAATGGAATTTGAAGTGGGGGATTGGGTATTTTTTAGGCTACAAACCATATAAACAAACATTTTCCCTCAAGAAATAAAAGAAGGACAATAAATTATCACCCAAATATTATGGCCCCTATAAGGTGTTGCAAAGGATTAGAAGTATGGATTACAAATTGGAGTTTCCTCCATCTTCACGTGTACATCCACTCTTCTATGTTTCTTGATAAAAAAAGGTTTTTGGTGACAGGATCCTAGTCCAAATTATTTTACCATAGATTAATGAAGAAGGAAAAATGATACTAGAACTCAAAACAATCCTTTAAACAAGGAATAAATGACTATGAAATAGAGAAATTACTGAGTACCTTATCAATGGAAGAACCTACTAGTGGAAGAGATGACATGAGAAGATGAGTTCTTCATGAAAAAGTACCCAAAGTTAGTCAAGTGTTGAGGAAAACACTTGTTTGAAGGGGAAGGGAATGATAATCCCTATTAAAATCCCCATGTTAAGTACAGAACCCCTTATTAATCCATAGATATTGAATTATTACATTTCTAGTGTTATACTTGTATGTAGGCTAGAACCATTCATTGTATCCTTTCATTATAATTGTACCCTTTGTCTCCTATATATATACCAAGGACACCTAGTTTTAGGATAATATTATCTCATCTTGTACATTTAATATATTGTAAAAGGAGGTTTCCCCCTCAAAGAGGATTGTTATTCATTGACTTTTTATCATTCTCAAGGCATTGGTTAATAACAAAGATAACAAGCATTAATGGATAAGGCAATTTCATTTTGCAGAATATTGGTATAATACTACCTATTAATGTTGCACCAAAATGACCCATTTCAAGGAAATATTATGTATTTGTACCCACATTGTTGATGTGATTTTTTTTGCAATGGGTACACAATTGATCCCACATTAGCATACTGGAATACTAGTGATCGGAAACAAGAAAAAAGAGTTTTACACTATTGATAAAGAAAGACAGCAATTATTTTAAATAGGATTTTAGAGAGAGGAAAATAGAATAAGCTATAACATTCCCTTTGAATAGTTTTCCAAGATAAATGGTTGAATTGGAGGAATAGGAGGAGGGAAACTAACTAGATTCAAGCAAAGAAAGAAACAATACACACAAAACACTTTTTCTATTCTACAATGGTAAACCCTAGATATAGTTACTGAACAATACATAAACATTTTAATATACTTGATGATTAAATGAAAATAGATTCAAGAAACCAACATAAAATCAATACAATAAAATATAGGGGGAGAATATTCTATGTACAAGAAAAATTACAATACATCAAACATATCCATACCTTGAATGATGAGGTGGATAAAATCCCTTCTCTTTGTGTTTTTTGTTTAGGTGGATTTGAAAATGATCAAAATTTTATAATCTCAAATGTCATAAAAAATGAATTTATTGCGTAGATCTCTATGATAGCTTTCCAATGACGGAAAAAATTCCTCAAACAGAGTTCATATGCAAAAGTTTTGGCTGGTCAAATTTTTTGTCAAATAAGGTCAAAAGGTCAAAGAGGGGGTGACATGTGGCACGCATGTACACTACCATACAATGCTCAAGTGGCGACCTAACATGGTACTACATGTCTTGACCATATAGGCAATTTGGGAAGGTGACAGGATAGTCGTATAGTCCATATGTACTAGTCATATTTGGACACATGGCACAGGTAGACCACCATGTGGCAGTATCCCATTGCTCTCTCATGGTTAAGGTCAAATACAATTTTCTAGAGCCCAGAGGTTCAAACCCAGGTCTCTCGACCAAAAAACAAGTCACCAACTATTATGCCCTCACCATGTGACTTAACCATATGCAAGTCTATTTATATTTAATTTTTTGGAGTTGTTCATTCAGTCGGAAAAGGGCCGAGATCTAAGCCTCGACCCCTGGTATATTCATATCCAATGTAACCAATCCCTAAAGATTAGGGGGATAACCAACTATACCATTGAAAACCATACTATAAACATTTAATAAGTGGTTATAACAAAATGTCGGTTGGGGAGAGGTTCGCGGGCTCAAACCCGTGACCTCCTCTCCCCAATATCAATTCCTTAACCACTATGCCGAAGGCGCCTTTTTATATGGAGTGCCAACAAACCTATAGTTAAGGTTTTCCTATAGTTGGGGATGGCAGTTAAGGGACCACACCCTATTTAATGGGCACAAAACCCAATGCACCATCACATAAAAGTAAAGATTTGTGTCTCGAAGTTCATTCTAGGGGAAATCTAGACTTTGGGATAGCACCGTAATGCATGCCAATTGGTTCGTTAACAAAAATATATGAAGTTTATACTCATTTTTCTCATAATTTTGAGAGGAATTCAATGGTGCACTCTGTTCTAATTTTGAGTAACATATAAAAAGGTCATTGTAAAAACACAAGCATTTGAGCATTAATAAAGTGGTCTCGATTGGAAGCAGACTCAAAGATGTAGCCCAAAATGGGTGAAATCCGTTAACAAACTTGTGTATGTGATTTTTTTTTTTCTATTTCTCTTAATTATCTTGCAAGTTATTTGTCATTGAAGTGATTTTGGATAGATAAGTGAATTTATATGTATTATGAAAACAGTCAAAGTGGTCATTATTATTTCGAAATCAAGTTAGATGTTTATGTATAATTAAGAAATAAATTAACGTCTAAGGATTTTCAGATCATTTTTTATCCTCTTAATGTTATCTCTAGTTCAATTCTCTTCCTAAAGGCCTTCAATGTCTTCCTTTTAACATTCCAAAAAAAATATGGGAAGTAGATGCAAATTTGGAAATTGAGAAACCATGAGAGAAATTCTAACATCTTATGGGTATAATATCCAAAGAAGATCCATAACAATAAGTAAATAGGTCCTCTCATAAGATTATATTTTCTCATGGTACTTTTTCATGAATAAGAAGTTTTCATTCTATAACAATCCCAGAATATATATGCCTTCAATGTGCCATCATTTATCAAAATAGAGACTGTCAGATATAGGGAATTCCCTAATCAATTGTGTCGCATGAGTTTAGACCTTATTTAAGCATAGTTGTGCACTCGTCAAGGATAAATTCATATGGGTAATCAAAGACAAGGAAAACTATTTATTGGCCAATGTTATTATAATTTTATTTTGTTTCCATACCAAGTAGACCATGAGACAATACATTTCAAAGACAAACAAAGTTTAATATATGAAATCCTGTAATATCCCCATTTTGGTCCCCTGATTTCTCATGTAATTAAATATGATCAAGGATGAAAATCAAACAATATGGTTGAGGTCCAGGCTATTTAATTATGTACATCACAAATATTAATAAAATACATAATTGGATGTGATATGAGAGGGACATAAAATATGGGGGGATACGATTCCATGAGAGAGGAATCAGAGGGGGTTGAAGGGGGCCTAAGGAGGCTAAATATTAGAAATAATAATATATTATTGTAACCCAAAGACATTTACCTTAGCTTACGTAAAAGGAATATCAAACTTGGGATATGTGCTAAGTTAGTTAGGTGGAATTATTTGAGTTCCAAGTGGAAAGATGGGAACATGAAAATATAACCTTGGTTTTAGTGGAACTAGACATTCATTCTACCTCATTCAAAGTGGTATCTGGAAGAGAGAAAACTATTGTATTACCTTGTAATAGAAGGTTTTTATGATGATTTTAAATTCATGCTGAGAATTAGGTTGTTGGTTCCTATCTATAACTCCCATCAAAGATATTTCTTGGCCAATATATACTAGAGCGCAGGCAAGAGGTGTGATATCTTGAGGAACTAAATGGAAGACAAGGGCATCCACTTCTCTGGGTTGTGCAGGTTTAAGAGGAAAGAGAGATGGTGAGTTGGGATGTATTTGTGTGTGAGTACACCATATAATTTTGGGTATTAGGATGATTAGAGGAATCATAACCATCCATAGGATATCATTTTTCCTAGTGGACTCATATCCCCAACTCAGTGGTGGTCTGTTACAAAAAATAAATAGTGAAACAATGCCTACGTTTGGGAGGAAAAAGTGGAAAAACTACAAAGTTGTCATTTCCATATTGCTACAAAATTTGATTGGAGCATAAAATCAACAATCTCACATTTTATTTTTTTACCATCATTAGTATTATCAGTGTTCGATACAAAAAATTTCTTGGTCCGATTTTCTTCTGCATGTGAAAGAATATGTCCTTTTAGATAGATTGCACCACTTAAGAAAATGAAAAATTAGGTAGAAGTGGTATATTCAGAAGGTTGTAACCTTATGCTCATAGATCATAACTGAGAAAGTGGGTATTCATTGGAAATACATTAAATAATATAATCCATCTATATTCCCATAATTTGGATTTGAGAAATAGGAATTCTCAACAAATCAAAAGAAGGAAACTAGTGGCCTTAAAGGGGCATAAAATATGTATAATTTTCCAAAATTGCAGAATTATTCCTATCTAACACTAACTTGTTGCATGAAACTTTTGAAAAATTATTGTAATACCCTAGTTTTGAGTCCCCATATTGATCCAGGAGGCTCCCTAGGCTCAGAAAATGCTCAAAAATCAAAGTTCTCAGAATTGGATGAAACCAACGCCATTGCCTCCGGATCGTTCTCCCGATTCCGGCCATATGTTTACTTTCTCAAACAGACGTTGTATGCGATAGTTATCGTACTCTGATCATTTTCTCAAACATGCAAATAATCAACAGGTCCAGTCAAATGATGACATCAACATGACATCAACAGTGCTGACATGGCAGAGACAAGTGGTGACAAGTGGCAGTCCAACAGAAGGTGACTGGCCAGTGATAGGGATCCAACTAATATCTGACAAGTGGCATTTGTTTGGAAAATGGTTGGGTGCCACGTGGCCCAATCATGGGTTGCCACATGTCACCATGGTATTGGTTAATGGTTGGTGGAAAAAGTTTTATTGGAGTCCATGGGGTTTGATCCCATGACCTCTTGGGTCAACCCAAGCCTTTGACAAAGGTCCCTTGCCAATGAGCCCTTGGTGGTGCTTGTAATACTAAAACACAAAATAATATAAATAAAGGTGATAAAGTAACAAGGGGGGCACCCAATGGATAAACCTGAGCACTGGTTTTGAGGAGAATCCCATGAGACCAGGGGGGCACGCTCCAAAAGGGTCTTAGCCCAGTTAAGCACCATCGTTTTTAGCTTGTGATACTATGCATATGCCTAATGACTAGGAGCTAAGGGTGCACCCAGCCCAAAAGGGGCTACTCTATGTATTTTTGTTAAAAATGGGTTTTTTAACTTTAGAAAAGCCTAAATTTCACTGTTTTTTGGATATTTTGGCCATTTGAAGGGGGATTTGATCCGAACAAGAGGCCAGATCTTTAGGGGAAGTTGGGATTCTCTTGTTGGGAATAAATACTATAAATTTAAGGCGTTTTGATCTTGAGAGGAGACTTTTTGATGCATGGTTTTGAAGTGGCAGTTTGTAAATTTTGGCCTTTTCTCATGTTTTGAGAGGCGTTTTCTCATGTTGTTGAGATGATTTTTATGGAGCATGCATGAATCTGAGCAAGGAGGTCTTGTACAAGAGACATGAAGCATGTAATGTAACATAAAAGAGCATTGTAAGAGAACTTTGATCATTTTAAAGAGCAATAAAGAGGTCCTCCACTTGGAAGCGGGCCTGGAGACATAGCCAACGATTGTAGAACTCCGTTATCAACCTCTTGTCTCTATTTCTCTTTCTGTTTTTCTGTTCTATTCTCTTCATTTGTAGCATGAATATTAATGACTTATCTCTTTATACATTAATAAGCATCAAGTAAAAGTCACATTTGATATTCCGCAAACAAGATAACAAGTTTATGTATTTCGCATTCTTAACAATCCGATGCAAAAAGTACATTAAACTAACTTGTGATTTATGAGTAATACCTTCGTTTTTGGATCAAGTTTATGGTATCATAGCATTTGGTTGTGAAGGTTTGACAGGAATTGCAAGCATTGGATGCTCATGAGAGAAAAACTCAAGCGAGGAGAAGGCCAACTTGAGGCTCATGACACAAAGATTCAAAGGTGACCGCATAAGCAAGAGATGTCTTTGCCACAGAAATTGGGTCCCTTCAAACCCGAAGATGATTTCTTCGAGGCCTTTAAATTGATGCAATCCATGGTATAGGATCTTTACAATGAAAGAGGTCAGCAAAGGAATCCAAAAGTTGAAGAAGGTGAATCTTCGATAAGAGCAGAAGGAGGAGTTGGAGGTGGTGGACCTTCAGAACCTTCTTCTCCTTCATCCTCATCATCTAATAATGAAGCAAGTGTACATTCCTCCAAGGATAAGAAAAAAAATCACCATTCTTCTTATATTCCGTTATTAAAGTTAGATGTAAAGTTTCAATTACCCACTTATGATGGTGAATTAGATGCAGAAAAGCTAGATAATTGGGTGAGACAATTACAAGTCTATTGCAGGATACAAAGGATTGTTGATGACGAAACTAAGATCCAACTAGCAAGTCTCAAAATGGGAGGCACAACTCTCATATGGTGGGAAAGAAGAACTAGATATGATCTTAAGAAAAGTGGTAAAACAATCTCTTCCTAGAATGATTTTGTTATTGCATTAAAACAATAGCTTTACCCTTTAGCTTACATGCAACAAGAAATGATGAATTGGCAATGTTTAAGGCAATCAAAAGGTCAAAGTGTACATGAATATACTCAGATTTTTCGTAAGAAAGCGTTAAATTTGGGTATTCCATTATATACACAAGAGACACTCCTAAAATATATCGGTGGTTTACATTCTTATTTTAAGCACACTATTCTTATGCTAAATCCTTCTAACTTTGATGAAGTATGTGTACAAGCCATTCACATTGAATCAAGTAAAGGGAATGTTGGTGATAGTGTTTCTATAGATACTTGGCAAAGAAAGGATGAAGGGAAAAGGAAAGAGAATAAGACAACCACAACAAGAAAGGAGAAGCCTACTTGCAAGCATTGCAAGAAAATAGGTCATGATGAAGATCATTGTTGGGTCTTACATCTTGACTTGAAGCCAAAGAAGTTTTCCAACCACGAAAGGAAGAATACCACAACTATGAAAATTCAAGTGGATCTTGGATCATATTCCATTGATGAGACATAGGATGTAGCTATGGGAATCCGAGGTATAAATTTTGTTGCAAGTTCTAGCTCTTCTAGTTCAGTTGATGTAAATGATGGGTATAAAAGGAATGAACTTTTCCACATAAGGGTTATAACACATAATGTTAAAGTTGATACTCTTGTAGACAGTGGATCACAATCCAATCTAATAAATGAAGATGTTGTGAATAACTTGGGACTTGAAACTAAGTCACATCCTAAACCATATCCATTAGGATGGATATGTGGTGATAACAATTTACAAGTAACCAAGAAATGTAAAATCAAGTTTGCAATCACTTCTAATTATGTTGATGAAGTAGAGAGGCTTGATATAGTGCCAGCTGGACATATGTGGAATTGTATTGGGAAGCTCATACCTTTATGATAGGAAGGCTATATTATACAGGGAGGAAAATAAATATTGCTTCAAGAAGAGATGGAAAGGAGTACATTGTTCGTACTCATCAAGTAGAGCTTGATATAGTGCCACTGGACATATGTGGAATTGTACTGGGAAGCCCATACCTTTATGATAGGAAGGCTATATTCTACCTGGAGGAAAATAAATATTGCTTCAAGAAAGATGGGAAGGAGTACATTGTTCATGCTCATCGCATGAAAACTGACAGGTCCTTTGTAGCTACAGGGCAGTTAAAAAGAATGGTAAATGCAAGTAGAAGTTTAACAATTATGTCTGTAACAAAACAATAAGTTAGTGATTCTAAACATGAGATGATTCCATATGTTTCAAACAATCATGAAGTGTCACCGGAGGTACAACATAAGGTTCAGCTGCACAATTTGATTATTGTTCCTATTCAAAAGGGGAAGCATGTTTTTTCATTTTCATTTGCATGCTCAGTATTGTTGATTAGTTTGTTAATGTTCAGTGGTGTATGGCTGCAAAGTGCGACAAAGAATATAGATGATTGTGCGATAAATGAAATGATTACTTTGATAAACAATGCTATCTCAGTTTTCATGTTTGTTTTGATTAGTCAAGTGATCATTATCCCAGCAGAGAGGATGGATGATACAGGACAAAGTGGGGAGGCAATACCCTCACTTCTTACCTGAGTAAAAGAAGACTTTTGGTGGTCCAAAAGCTTCCAAAGTGGGGAGGAATGATCCAGGAGGCTCCCCGGGCTCAAACAATGCTCAAAAATCAAAGTTATCAGAATTGGATGAAACTAACACCATTGTGTCCGACTCGTTCTCCCAATTCCAACCATATATTTACTTTCTCAAATGGACATTGTATGCGAGAGTTATCGTACTCTGACCGTTTTCTCAAACATGAAAAAAGTCAATAGGTCTAGTGAAATGATGACATCAGCAGTGCTAACATGGCAGAGACAAGTGGCGACAAGTGGAAGTCCAACAGAAGTTGATTGGTCAGTGACAGAGATCCAACCAACAACTAACAAGTGGCATTTGTTTGGCAAATGGTTGGGTGCCACGTGGCCCAGTCATGGGTTGCCACGTGGCACCATGGTATTGGTTAATGGTTGGTGGAAAAAGTATTATTGGAGTCCATGGGGTTTGATCCCATGACCTCTTGGGTTAGCCCAAGACTTTGACAAAGGTCCCTTGCCAATGCACCTTTGGTGGTGCTTGTAACACTAAAACACAAAATAATATAAATAAAGGTGATAAAGTAACAAGGGGGGCACCCAATGGATAAACCTCAGCCCTAGTTTTGAGGAGAATCCCATGAGACCAAGGGGGCACGCTCCAAAAGGGGCTTAGCCCAGCTAAGAGCCCTACTTTTTAGCTTGTGATCCTATGAAGATGCCTAATGACCAGGAGCTAAGGGCGCGCCCAACCCAAAAGGGGCTACTCTGTGTATTTTTGTTAAAAATGGGTTTTTTAACTTTAGAAAAGCCCAGATTTCACTGTTTTTTGGATATTTTGGCCATTTGAAGGGGCATTTGATCCCAACAAGAGGCCAGATCTTTAGGGGAAGTTGGGATTCTCTTGTTGAGCCTAAATACTATAAATTTAAGGCTTTTTGAGCTTGAGAGGAGACTTTTTGAAGTGGCAGTTTGTAAATTTTGGCCTTTTCTCATGTTTTGAGAGGCGTTTTTCTCATGTTGTTGAGAGGATTTTTATGGAGCATGCATGAATCTGAGCAAGGAGGTATTGTACAAAAGACATGAAGCATGTAATGTAACATAAGAGAGCATTTTAAGAGAACTTTGAGCATTTTAAAGAGCAATAAAGAGGTCCTCCACTTGGAAGCGGGCCAAGAGACGTAGCCAATGATTGGTGAACTCCGTTATCAACATCTTGTCTCTATTTCTCTTTCCGTTTTTCTGTTCTATTCTCTTCATTTGTAGCATGAATATTAATGGCTGATCTCTTTATACATTAATAAGCATCAAGTAAAAGTCACATTTGATATTCCGCAAACTAGATAACAAGTTTATGTATTTTACATTCTTAACGATCCGATGCAAAAAGTACATTAAACTAACTTGCGATTTATCAATAATACCTTTGTTTTTTATCACATATTAAATAATGTATTTTGTTAATTTATGAAAGGATAGAGTGCCCAAAAAATTAAAAGAGGCCAACGTGCCTAGGAAATGTAATGTTTTGATCATTATTAGTAATAAAATACTTCGTTGGATTCTAGATGAACAAGGAAAAGAGTTATAGGGGGATATGATTCCACGAGAGAGGGGGGTTAAGGGGACAAGTATTTTATTATATTTTATTTACCCATAATTTCTTTAATTGAGAGAAGTGGTTACATGAGCTTCTTGGGGAAGACCATGTGGTTCTTAATTTCCAGGTAAATATATAAACCCATCTTCTGGGTTGTTTGGGGATTCTTTTCAATTCACAATTTCACTCTTTCATTAATTGTTGCTCAATTATTATTCCTCATTCATTACTGGTGTATTCCAGTCATGAATTTGTTCCTGCATTCCTGAGATGCATTGGCATGTACTAGATTTTATTCACAACTGCGAGTCCTGAGATTCCCAACATGGAGATTCTTGACCAGATGCACTGGAACCCTGGAAGGAGGTGGACGGTTGGATTATTGAGAGGAGTGGGGGGGGGGGATTGAATCCGTAATAAGAAATTATACCACTCTTAATCCTTTTAATAACTTTCCTTAAATAATCAATCCATAATTATTTGTGCAACTACTTTACCAAAACTTAAACCATTTTGACTAATCAAACTTTGTCTACTTAACTATTATTTGGTGCAACTAATTTACCTTTAATTTGTTTATTTAATGCAACCACTTTGAATCTCCAACTTTTCCATGTATTTCTAGGATATTCTAGAATACTTTACTTCCTCTTTGACCTTCTAGTGACTTCTAGAATATTCTATGAGGGTACTCTAACTTCTCAAGGTCATATCTCCCAAACCGTGAGGAACTGTGTGACATACCATATATCATAGGAAACAAAATGACGTGTACTTTCCATATATACACACATTACTTTCATATAAAATAATATTTATATCTTGATTCCATGATCAAACCTCTCTTACCTTTTTGATACCGGAATTCATAAAGTGTATCCGTCTCAATTGTTTACATCAACCAACATCAATGACAACTAACATAACCACAATAACAATCATACATATCATAATCAATAGTCAAACACTTTCAACCACATCTCTGGAACTTGTCTAAGGTTTGAAATCAGTCTCTATGGGTTAAAATCAATCTCTAATGGTTGACATCGATGACAACCAACTATCTAAACCAACTATCCAACAATGGACAACCTGATGGGATGCATGGCAGAGAAGGGGGTCCATTCCCTTAGGTTGTGTAGGCTGGAGAGAAGAGAGTCTGTGTACTTTGGATTGTTGTGTGTTGAGAAACCTGTGAGATTTAGAGTGTTGACTCATTTGGGAAGCTGAGTGACAACCTAGAACTGTCCTTGTGGATTCATATCCATGGCTTAGGGGTGACCTCCTGTTGATACTTGGAACAACAATGTCTATGGTTGGGTGGAATGTCCTTGATCTACAGCCAGTTGGTGATTGGTTTTAATAATGATAAGTTCTCTCTATCATGATTTCCTTGTTGATATATATAGTTTTTCTATCTATTAATTATTATCTTTGAGATTCATATTTTATAATATGCATGCTTTCTAGTTATTTATGTGCACGACATTATATTCATTTCTTTTGTGTTGTAGTATGAATCTTGATGATTGCATGTGAGTCTTTCATGATTCTTAATTAATTAAATGTCATCTGAAATTCAAAATATGTTTTGAAGTGTTTGATTTGAAGTATCATACCCAATCCTGTGGGTGCATAGGTATGTTATATATTGGTATCATAGTGAGTTTACGAAAACTGATCCTGGATGGGCCTATTAATAGAGAACAAAGCTTAAATTTGCAGAAATGTAGTTGCAAAGGATGTCTGCAATTCGTTTGTTGAAATTACAACAGTGGATGAATTGAATGGAATCAGTTCTGGGAATATCAACCAATGGTGTACACAATTAATTGATTTCTATGGTGGTTGAATGGGAAGTTATTGGAGTGAATTTGGAAAAAATTCAGGATTGTAGAGCACCATGGTGAATTTGGGGCGAAATTGGGAAAAAACCCAAATTTTACAGTTAATGTCATGAGGAATTCGACATGTGGGAGTTGAATTACAAGCACTGAGGTCAAAAATATTGTTATAGGACCTAAAATTGACCATATGAAGAATATAGAGTGCTTCAATGGAATCCATGGTAATATTTTGGAAATTTTGGGCATATTCATAAATTTACGAAGTTTGGAAAAATTAGGAAAAATTGGGAATTTTTCCTATACCATGACGTTAGCCTAATGTGGAGAGTATGTGTCATATGATGTGCCAGTTTGGTGATGTGTACTTCCATGGTGGTAGGTACATGGTGGCATAAAGGAAGACATGGCATATGATTTGGATCCATGGAGGCAACACCTTCCTACTCAATAGAATCTTGAATCTTGGACACACAGAAACCCCACATTAATTGTGGGGTGGTCTAGGGTGGTTAATTTAACTAAAATACAGGGGTACACAATGCGCCATAGTATGACACATCACTGAGGCATTAAACTTGGTTAACTTTTGTGGTCCCTCCCCCCTCGATTAATGGTCAGTAGGTAAGGGGGCATGCAATACAATGGTGACCGTTGATCATCGTCGATGCCACATGATGCTACAACATTATATTAGAGGGTGTGTAGGGAGAGTATGTAATATGAAGAGATCGAATAGAATGGAGTTACTTCAGGTTTAGATGAGGAATCAAGAAAGAATGATAGTGACCTTAGCCACTAACAAGCAGTTCCTTTGAATGTTGACCCAACCTAAAAGCCCTCACCTTGAGGCAGAATCCCTGCAATATGGGTCCCACCCATCCTCATGATCCAATACAAAGGTGACACATAGCGTCCAAGGACTTGTGGGGGATGAAAATTAACATGTATGCACCAGTGAAGGAGATAAGAGATAAGGAAGGAGAAGGTAGAGGTGGATGAGGCAGGGCCAAGGAGTCCAGAGGCTGACAGGACACCACCGGTGATGCAATATGGACTCGATATTTATTTTGAGCCACTCGATAATTATAATTTCTCTAGTAATTACATAAGACAATCAAAAATTTCTGGAAATTTACAGTGTTTTTGAGGTGTTCTTCTTGCAGGGCATTTTTGGAGGCCTAAATGACATTTTTGAGAAGTCAAATTTAAAAATATATGTCCCTCTAGGAAACATATTTTTTATAGAGATTGGAGAGATATTTCTAACGGTGTAAAGAATTCCTCAAACAAAGTTTGTATGAGGGATTTACATCCCAAACAATGGAGGGTAAATTTTGACCCCTAGTTAATTTCTTAGAGCCATAACTTTCATCTCAGAGATCATATTGGGGCATGATTATAGTCGTTGGAAATTTGATTCAAAGGAGAATAACCTAGAATTATTATAATTTGGAAAATTTTGATATAAATATTCATAAATTGAGCATAAAAAGGACCTATAGCATTAATTGACATTTTTTTATGAAATGCATATATTTAACAAAAAATGTTGCTTGCACATTTTCATAATTAGGGGGTATAAACATATCAGTTCAAGATAATAATACATATTCAAGAAATGTAAGAAGGAAAGGGATCCTTCAGCCATGATAAAGAATCAAAAGGACAAAGTATCAATGTTGGTAATTCAAAGACACAATCAAATGGACACAAGGGTAGAGATAGCAAGAAACATTAATAGAGATTGTGAGAAGCCTAAGAATAGAAGTACAAACATAAAAATCAGACAATGAGAGGCTGATAAGAGAAACAAATCAAATAAATTATCAAGTGATGCATATCCTAAATCAATTACAGGGGCAAGAAAAGAATGAATCAAACTCAAAACAAGAGGAAGAGGGCATATATCATGAAAGAAGAAATAACTACATAACAACTGGTTATTCAAGAAGTTCTATAAGAACTCATAGACATCACTCATCTTCTTAATCAACATGGAAATTTTATGCATATGAATATTCCATAATTATTCCATAAGTGTCTCATGTTAGGCCGAAAAGAAGAAGACATGAATTGGGCAACTTATAAGGAGAGATGGGGAAGTTTAAGCCACCATCCTTTGATGGTGGAAGAGAAATGGAATATGATGTTGGAGAATGATTTCTTGGACTCATGAGGTATTTTAAATTGCATAACTACTAATAAAACCCAGAATCCAAAATTTCCACTTACCATTTACATGGAAAAGGTGTTATGTGGTGGGATCAAATTAAGCAATATGAGCATATAATTGAGAGCAGGATCACTTGGAAGAAATTCAAGAAATATTTTTAGAAGGAGTGCCTTTCAGATCACTTCTATCACAATAAAATGTAGGACTTATTTGAACTCGGGATGGGAAGCATGGCCATGATAAATTATGAAAATAAGTTCTTGGGACTGCTAAAGTGTGTGGGGTTTATAAAATATGATAAGGTGAAAATAAAAAGGTTTTTGAGTGGACTGCCTTCAATTTATAAAGAGAATATTCAATATGATGAGCCCAGGACATTGAATAAGACCATTAGGAAGGATATGTACCTGTATGAGAAAGTAAAGGGAAAATATTCTTTGTAGAAATCTTGGAAGGATACAAACAAGAAGAAGTTTGATCAGAGAAATAAAGGATTCAAACCTCCTTTCAATAGAAATGGCCCAAACAAAAATCAGCAAGACCATGCTGCCATGGATGAATCCAAGAGAGAAGACTCCTTGGGAAAAATGGGGAGACCACCTATCCAATGTTGGGGATGCAAATAAGATCACCTATACAAGTATTTCCCTCACATGAAAGAAAAAGTGAAGACCATGTACAAAATCCAAGAGGCTACAACAATATAAGACATGGGAATAATATATGCAGCCATAGAATATCGACAAACAAAGTACCAATCCAATATGATCGAGGTGGAAGGTAATCAAATTAATCAAATTGTTTCTATTTTAATTAATTTAGGAGAAATCCATTATTACATTGATCCTAAAATAGTGGGAAGATTACATTTGGAGAAAAGTAAGCTTGAAAAATCAAGTTGTTTCAGCTAGCCAATGGAACCAAAAGAAGGATCAATGAGATGGTTATAGGTTGTCCCATAAGTATTAAAGAATTAAATAATAATTTTGATATAAATAATATACCATTATAACCTTATGATATCCTAATTGGAATGGATTATTTGGAAATGCATCATGTTGTCCTAGATTTTCATAAGAAGACATTTACATGCCTTGATGAAGAAGGAAAACAGAGCACTATGAAAGGAATTCCAAGACCCATTTCTATACGGGATATTTTATCCTTACATACTAATATATGTTTCAGGAAAGTATGTCAATTGTATGGAGGCCATGTGGAGGAGTCAGAAAAGACAAAAGGACCAAGCCTTGAATATTTTTTGGTACTGCAAGAGTTTGAAGATGTATTCCAAGAAATATTAGGATTACCACCAAAGAGGGAGATAGATTTCTATATTTATTTAGTACCAGGAGTTTTCCCAGTATAAAAAACACCTTACATATTGAGTATGCATGAATTAAAAGAATTACAAATGAAGTTGGAAGAATTGTTGAAGAAATGGTACAGACGTCCAAGTGTTTCACCTTGGGGAGCATCAATGCTTTTTATAAAAAGTAAGGGTGGAACATTGGTGCTATGTGTTAGCACTAGAAGTCAACCTCAAATTGCATAGAAGGTAAGCCCAGTACCCATCAGTTTATACAGTAAATGTAAATGAGTTTTAGGTGATCAAATGGAGAGGACTCAATGATAATAACGTTCTAACTATGAAATTTGGACAAACATGCATAAGCAATTGAGGTCTGGAATCAAATTCAGTTAGTAAGTTGGAGTAAGGGTGAATAGAGGGAAGACATTGGTGAGGATAGTGTAGAGGTTTGTTGTGGACATCAGGTCTTCCAACAACCTAAGGAACTAATACATATTGTAAAAATTCTGATGTTTTGTTTGCGACGTTATGGACAAAATTGTCCATATTGTTGCAAAATAGAGGAAATTTAAAAAAAAAAGTTCATATTGCCCGATAACGTCGGTCTTGCCACGTTGACGTCTCTCTTGCCATATTAACGTTGCTCTTGCCATGTTTTCCACCGGAAAGTCTCTCTTGCCACGTTTGTGACATAAACGTCGTTCTTGCCACATTTGTGAAGATTGATGTCGCAATTGCGACGTTTTGGAAACTAGGTTTTCTCCTCCAACGATTACCTTAGTATGTTGCCCAAGTCAAAATACTAACGGTCACTTACGTTTTTTTTATGTCGGAATTGCAATGTTACAAAATCTATAAATATGTTGCAGTTGACGGATGTTGCGACAAGTTTTCTATAATAACGACGTCCCTTTGGGGTCATAGTAGTTAGTGGTTAGAATGTTTTAGGGTGTGATTTTCATGTCATGAGTTATAGGGGTAAATTATTATAGTGTGTAAAGGGTTAGAATCTATT